>AWOL01S0091948.1:0-12368 GCA_000715115.1 Nicotiana otophora | reverse complement strand
ACGACCTTTAGTAGATTTTGGGTCGTGATAGATATTCTGGGTATAATCACCCCAAACTTTTTATAATTACACTTTTTCCCTTTTTTCAACTATAAATACCCCCTCATTCTTTCATTTTTCTTACAAAATCATCAATCTATCACAATCTCTTTCTAAAATTCTTCTATAATTGCTACTATTGCTTACTTTATTGTTACAATTTGTGAAAAAATTATGAAGTTGTTGAATTGAAGTCTTCAAGTCTTCAACGATAATCAATTTTCAACAAGTTATTCGTCAATTCGGTAAACTCGTTCCAACTCTTAAGTTTTAATATTATAGTTTTGTTTGTTTCATTTACTTTGTATTGCTTGATTAATTAAGATGGCTTATTCCTTAAAAAACTGTTTTGTAAAAATAAGGGAAAATCCAAGAGTGGCGAATCTAGTGGTCACTCTGTTCCTCCTCCATTTCTCCCAATTCCCCGAAGCAAACACCATATCCGTCCTACACCTACTATTCTTGATAGTGATAATAGTTTATTACAATTTACCGAGAGTCAATTTTGCCATAATATTACACCCGGTGAACAATTAGACCATGAATATATGAATGCTCTTTATGGTAATCCAACTATTGATGAAAATGATGATGAAGAAATAGATTTTGATGAAACTCAACCGGATGATGATACACCCACTAGTCCTGCTCCTGAAGTAGACTTAGAGAATATTTTAAAAGATGCGATGAATTTGGCCTAAGAGAAAGAAAGGTTCCTAAACCTTGTCCAACTAGATGGAATTACATGTATGAAAGTTTGGTTGTTGCATATGAATATAGAAACCCCATAAACTCAACGTTTAATGCACATGTATTATGAAACTTGTATTTTGGCACATCTTGATTAGTTTCTTTTTCTTCTCAATAGTGGTATTGGCACCTTGTTGTGCTCATTCCATAGGGGGGGAGGAAGACTAAGAAAGATATTGCCATGTTTTTTTAATGCTATAATAAAATTATAACGCATTGCTTTGAATATCTCTTTACAATATTTTTGTCTTTAAATTTGAATTAAACAATTTATGTCACAATTCTATAATAAAATTTACAATGAATTGCCTTAGATATTTTTATTAACATCTTTTTTTCTCTAATTTCTATAAAATTTTTAAAAAAAGTATCCGTTGGGCTCACTTGGGCCACTTAGCCCGCGGGCCGGGACCATTTAGCCCAGCACCATTAGTTCGTGGGCCCGGTCCCGGGCCGGTTCCTACAAAAAGACCACGAAGACCGGGATTGCGAAGCCCGTTTAAATTGGGACCGGCCCGGGCCCGGGACCGTGAAGACCGGCCCATGAAGCTCACTTAGGCCCGGGACCGGCCCACTTGCCACCCTTAGGGTAAGGTCTGCGTACACTCTACCCTCCCCAGACCCCACTAGTGGGATTATACTGGGTTGTTGTATTTCATTACTATTAACTTGCCTTCTCACATATCCTTCTTGTACGTTTTTTACAAGATTCAAATTGGTGGTTTCATGAGTACTCTTAAATGTCTTAATTGATGAAGAGAAGCACATTTTTTTTTATTAATTCATTTGCACATTACCTCTGTTTTAAAATGTTGAGTTCTCGATGTGAAACTGTTACTCTTCTTTGTTAATTTGTTTGTAATCCAAGTTTTAGTCTTCTGTATTTTCTTATTGAGCATCGTTACTCAACGTTTAGTTGCTTAGAAGTTTCACCCATTTCCTTTGTTTAGGAAGATAAAAATAAGGCAGCTGCTTTAAAGAATGCATACGTGTTACTGGGAAAACATCAGTTGGAGCTTGCAATTGCTTTCTTTTTGCTTGGAGGAGATACCACATCTGCTGTCACTGTTTGTGTGAAGAATCTTGGGGATGAGCAGCTCGCGCTTGTAATTTGCCGACTTGTTGAAGGTTATGGTGGAACGCTAGAGCATTACCTTATTTCGAAAATGCTTCTTCCATCTGCTCTTGCCAAAGGTGACTACTGGCTTGTAAGCGTACTGGAGGTATTCAGCTAGAAGTTTAGATTTTAGAGAAAGTGATGTTTTTTTTCCCTTAAGGGATTGTGTTGGTTGCATCTTGTTCCCTTGTTTGTATACTCATTTAAAGTTCTTCATTTGCAGTGGATATTAGGAAAACCCTCACATGCTTTTCTTAGAATGCTTGCTTTCCCAACGGGTTCCTTGAACGATAAGTCAATATTCTCATCCCGTCAACCTGCCTTCTTAGATCCAAGCGTTGGTGACTTTTGCTTAATGTTAGCAGCCAAAACTACCATGAAGAATGCTATTGGGGAGCAAAATGCTGCTGCCTTGAGTAGATGGGCGATCTTGATGAGGGCCACTGCCTTAAGCAGATGCGGTCTACCTGTAAGTTCATGTAACTCTTTTGGTTTCCCTAAATTTTGGGGATTCGCAAGCTTTTTTTTTTTTTTTGGGGGGGGGGTGTGTCTTTTGAGGACTCCGAGATTGTAAAGTTGATATGATCCTCTTTGAGATCTGAAATCCAGAAGGACCAGAACTGATCTAACTTTGATTAGAACACAACTTACTTGTTTAGGTCTAGGTGAAATACTTTTCTTGATGAAATCATTGCTAAATCACCTGAACCTATTAATTTACACCAAATGAATTAAATGGCTTACATCATTGGAGGTTGAAATTTATCTTCCATTATAACTCTTTCCACTACTACTACATATAACTTGTTTTTACCAATATGTAAGCATTATTTTTCTCTTCGCGATACCGAATTATCAGAAAACACCACCCAATGGCCTAACCTCATACTTTAACTGTCACATTCCACCAACTTCATGTCCTCTCAAACACTTGGAAATGATTTTATTGTAAAGCAGATTCGTACAACAAAATTCGGCTGAGGTCCTTTTTAATGTAATTTAAGTTTTGGAAATCATTGATCTAGATTAGTTCTCTTTTTCAAGTCAATACATAGCTTGCAGCATTCATGTGTTAACATATTAGATATTTATAGAACTAAAAAGAAGAACATATTAGATATGTATAAAGTGATTCTCTAGCGCAACCCCAGTCTAGAACGTCTTTTGCATGTCAAGTACTACTTGGATAAACTCAATTTAGATTAGGCTTTTGAAATCGGAAAAGGGCCCAAACTACCCTTGAAGTATCGGATTTGGTACAAAAATGCCCTCCGTCCACCTATATGAATAAAAATGTCCCTACCGTTTTCTTTTTGGCTCAAGTTTGACCTTAAAACTAACGATCCCTGAAAATAAAATAATTGAATATTTATTTATTACGTGGCGTAAAATGATTGGCCCAAAATTAAGCCCTTCCCATTTTCTTTTTAAAAAACCCACCCATAACTTGATTTTGACCCACCCGCCTAAGAAAGGGCTAAATATTTAAACTTGTCTTGCCCTATTCTTGTCTCCCTTTCTCTGAAGAAGATGAACATGAAGTGATGCAACCAATTTTACTTCAATTTTAATCCAAAATAACTCTTTTACTTCAATTTTGCGGACTTATGCAACAAATTCTTCAAACAAGAAGTGATGTGTTATGCCCCTAGCCTCTATTGTGGTTGTTAATTGAAGAAGATTTTTCTATGTAAGAAAGCTTCAATGAGAGTCAAAAATTCAATGCAGTGAGTCTTAATAATGTCTTATATGTGATGATTGTTTTGCCGGTATGGGCTATCTGTATGACTGGAACTATTAATAATGGAGATTTTTTAACCCTTGAAGAGGAGAATCCATTGTTCTTCTTTGCCGATTCTACTTTTCTCTGATTCTTCGGATTCCAATAAGAATTAATTTGGGAAGATAATGCATGTAATTGTGTGTGTCGGTGACATAACGGGAGAGCGAAGACAAGCAAAATTGAAAGAAAAATACAAAATAGGAGGTTCTGCCGGTAATATCGCCGGAGCCAAAGGTGGCGGCTGAAATTTAAGCAGAAGACGAGTTTGTTAAAAAACAATTGGGGCGGGTCATTAATAGGGCAGGTGGGTTTGTGTATCTGATGGGGTTTAAGTTAGGCCATTAAAGTGCTAACATGTGGATAATAAATAAGTTTTTTTTTATTTAAAAGAAAGAGCCGTCAGAAATAGGGGTAAGGTTGAGCCTGAAAAATAACGACAGGGGTATTTTTATTCAAATAGATGGACGGAGGACATTTTTGTACCAAATCCGATACTTTAAGGACAGTTTTGACCCTTTTCCGTTTTGAAATCAAGGCTGATCTCAAAGAAAAATGACTTTTATGTCAAACTAAATTTTGGTAAATGATCAACCTAAATCCTACTAAAGCAGATTAAGTTCCCAAAAACCACATCAGAGCTGATGGTAGGATGGCCTACTGTTAGGACCTGATTCTTTGTCAATCGGACGTGGCGCGGCTACAATTTGGCCCCGTGACACCTACCACCATGGCTGAGCTTTTTTTTCTGATTAGTGTTTGCATTATAAGTGCTGCTATCTTGCAACTGATGCGAGTCATGTGACTGTTTAGCATCAAAGTAAGACACGTCGAGTTATATCATACCCTTTCTTCTATAAGTCAGTTTAGGAGGTATACCTTAATGTCATCGAATGCCAGGTGACCCTCTCAGCCAGCCTGTTCGTGTGTATGGATGTACTATTGTATGTTCTTAATTAGATTTTTTTCGTTGAATGACTAATAGTTTTCCTATCTTTTATCGCATTTTCTATGTAAGCTTGATGCTTTGGAATGCCTTGCATCTTCTGTGAGCATCATCGGTGGTTCAACTGGAGGAAGTGTGCCTGATAATGTGGACTCTGGATACCAGCATGAAATGCTGAGTGCAATGCTTAATGAAACTTCATCAAACTGGCTATCATTGGATGTGGCTTTACGGATAGAATCACACATGAGATCAGACTTGTCTATGCAATACTTGTCAAAGATGTTAAGGAGACATCCAAGCTGGGTAAACCATGATATGACATGTCTTCAGGGACACATGGATACTTTATCAGAGAATGAAGAATACAAGCTTTCAGTTGGAGCTTTTCAAGATGAATTGATGACGACAATTGCATCCTTTCAACTGAAGTTCTCCTTAATTCCTCTAAATCTTATGTACTTGGTATCTCTACTTATTTATGGAATAAATATTAGGTTTATGGCTTTTGTTTTCCAGGGACTGATTGTCAGGTTTTTCTTTTTTCCTCTTTCAGATTTTTTTGTCATTTTGCAACTGTGGTTTGGCGTATACAGGATGCTACTTGTTGCAAGACTACATAAATAAATATCTGTCGAGGGAGCAAGGCCATGAACTTGAGGGTTGCTCATTGTATGCTTTCCTTCCCAAGCTATTTCTTGAACTATCTGGAGAATTATTTTATATTTCTGCAAGATACATCATTATGTGTAGCATGGACTGTTTCTATTTGAAGTCATTCGCCCTTAGGAGTAATGGAGCTGATGAAAATATTTATCACGCCGTTTTAGAGCTGTATAAAAGGAGGTTGTCTTGGTCATTATGGTGTCTTAGAGCCACGATGCAGTTTTCTTCAGTTTCTTCTGCAGAAAATTTTGTGGGGACACATTTCACTGTCCTTGATTTATCAGAGTATTTGTTACTGTTTGCATCTGCTTTGGTACAAAGAAATTACAGTGTTATTCTCCGGATTGTGAAGCCTCTCTTGATGGCAAGAACTTCAGACGAGACAGGCATAAAGGATATACAAAAACTGCTTTGTGAGACTCGAGAAATGGTGGCTCATGATTTACCTATTCATGATGCTGGATCTTCTGTTCGGAACAAGAATCAAATGTCACAGGCACAATTTGGGGATGTTATGTTGTCTGTTCTGGAAGAGAGATGGCATGTCATGGTTGCTTCTTTTTGGGGATATGTATCTAGTTTTTTAAAACACAAGCTAAATGTGCTATCTCGGAAACATGAGGAAAGCGGTTTGTTTCTACCTCCAGGCAGACATTCTAGTGTATCCACTTCATTAAATTGTGTAAATGGCAACGATGTCTCAACCCACAACGGGATGGTTCCAGAACTTCTGGCGAAGTTAATAAAGATCATATGTACTCACATCTCTTCTTACTGTGTGAATCAGTTTGCATCCGTCCTGCTGGAGAGGGATTCAGGTGCAACTGCTCTTTTCTGGTCTGAAGATTATCCGTCCCAACATAAAGCGCCAGATGCTAAACTTTGTCATAGAAATAACGATCTGGATAAGTTGACTGGTGAAGATGAATTATCAGCATTTGAGGCATTATGGGATATTTGTTCTGAGCTTAAGAAAGCTAATCAGGGATTTGTGCTTCAAGACCAGAAATTTTTACAGCATACCTTGCTAAAGTCCTTCAAAGGATGGAATGAAATGTACCCCAGCATTGTAAGAGAGTGTGAAGTTGAGGAAACTTATGACAGAGAAGATAGGTTTGGTAGTCCAAGAAGTGCAGCTGGATCTCCTCTTGCTTGTTTGTCACCAAATAATCATCCTTTCCAAAGTTCTGGGGGAAAAGATACGAACCATACAAAGAAGGTTTTGCCTTTTCGTAGTCCGATAGAGATATATAAGAGAAGTGGAGAACTTTTGGAGGTAATTCTTCTCCTAAACCTTTTGTATTGAATTGCACTTTATATTTCTTAGGGATAACAGGTACATTTAATGGCAAATCTTCTTTCTTGAAGCTAATGAATGCAATTCTCCTGTATTTGAGCAGGCTTTGTGCATCAACTCCATTGATCAACATGAAGCTGCTCTTGCTAGCAATCGGAAGGTGAGACTGTGCTTTGGGGCTTATCTAACGGTCTATATTGTATGCATCTGAATTTGACGTTTTCCCAGTTTTTCGGATGCATCTGATACATCATTTTGGTCGTAACATGAAATAAACTTGTGGCTTTAGGGATAATGTCACTTTACAATTATTAACATCCAGCTCTAAGTTTCATACTTAAAAGAATGACTTGAATGCATGAGTAAACTGGGATAAGTTGAAATGTTTGGGGTGAGGTAAATCGAGATGTTAAACTGATTTGGCTGGCATGTTTGTGAAACTTTGAGAGCATGGTACTTCATGGTTGTTATGAACTTTGAGAGGTCTACTTATGATATGAGATAAGCATAAGTGAATCTAAAGATGAGTGACGTGGTATCTTTCATGTTTGCTGTATCCAACTTGTTATATGCTGTGGGAATATCAGCGGTACAAATTCTAAGGTGTCTCAAATATATCTCAACTGTCACTTCAATAGGAGAAATTTGTATCTGATGCTTCACGCTTTTCCATGAACTCTGATCTTTTGCAACTTCATCATTTCAATGCTCATAGTTGTTAAATAGGGCTAGTAAGTGGAAAGTATTGAGAGATTTATTGATGAATAAATGTCAGTTGGCTGCCTTCTGATAGTGTCATATTACTCGGGAAGTATTTTGCCTGTTAGACATTCACAGTAAATTCCTATTCTGGTCTTTAGACTCTGCGCATTACAGTTGGCCATAAAGTAAATATGGTCTGTATTTTATTTGTTTCACATTTAATTTCCCAGTAGTCTTCTATATTTGTAAAGTCAATGACATCTTTCCTGATCACTCAATCTACTTCTATCTGATTCAGGGCTTATTATTCTTCAATTGGGAAGATGGACTTCCTTGTGCGAACAGATCTGATAATGTCTGGGCAGAAGCTGATTGGCCACATAATGGATGGGCGGGATCCGAATCTACACCAATTCCTACTTGCGTCTCTCCTGGAGTGGGTCTGGGGAGTAAAAAGGGCACACACCTCGGGTTAGGTGGAGCAACTGTTGGCGCAGGGTTTCTGGCAAGACCTACATTTGGGCTTCCAGGTTATGCCAATACGGCTGGATCCAGTCTCGGCTGGGGAGTTCAAGAGGATTTTGATGAATTTCTTGACCCTCCTGCCACAGTAGAAAATGTTAGGACAAGGGCATTCTCAACTCACCCTTCAAGGCCTTTTTTCTTGGTTGGCTCGAGCAATACACACATATATTTATGGGAGGTAAAATATTACGATCAATAGATTAGTTAGATCTTTTTGCAGTTGCAACAGTAAGGGCTAATTTGCATCTTGAACAAGTTTGACACCTAAAAGGAATGTTGAATATTTCTGTACTTGCAAATTAGTAAGTATGAGCTAAAAACTTCGTAGTTCTTACATGTGATTGAAAACTTGTTTGTTCGTCACATACTTGTGTTATTGTGGTTTCTTAAGATATGGTATTTAGAATAAATTATGATATCTGCAGTTTGGCAAAGATAGAGCTACCGCGACATATGGAGTGCTTCCTGCTGCAAATGTCCCTCCACCATATGCTCTTGCTTCTGTATCTGCCGTGAAGTTTGATCATTGTGGTCACAGATTTGTGTCTGCTGCTTCAGATGGTACTGTGTGTACGTGGCAGCTTGAAGTTGGAGGCAGGAGTAACGTTCGGCCAACAGAATCCTCTCTTTGCTTTAATAATTATACATCGTAAGCACTCAAATCGTGTTAACTTTATGTTAGGTGGAACTGAGCGTTAGTATCTCCACAAAATTGTATCCATGCTGAAAAGTTAGATTTTTGGATATCCTCTCTTTGAACTTTAGTGCCTCATTGCTACTTAATAACATTCGGCGGCCTTAGCCTTCTCTTTTTCTTAATTACCATACACCATAAGCAGTGAAAATTGTTTGAACTTCCTGTTTAGGTATTATAATACACCGAAACTGAGTATTAGTATCTTCTCAAAATTGTCTCGAAGCTGAACTGATATATTATTAAAGGAAAAGCTTTCTTATTTTTTTGGTGCCTTTCCAGTACCTAACACCACCCTGTAACCCCCAGAAGGCCCTATGCTGTCTTTGGAGGGTGACGAGGGGCTGGAAGTGTTTGAAATTGTTTCCATTTTTTCTTTAATTGCCCTTGCTCTTTCATTGTGTCATTTGTAACCGCAAGGGCACCATGAATATCAGTTCCAACTTCCAACTAGTAACACTGTCGGAGTGATTTGAAAGATGAAGCAGTTACACTTATCTTCCTTTTTTCTGTTTCTCCTGTTCCTTGCTATACAGTGGTTAAGTTTTTGTTATAGTTTCCATCTTTTGCTTTCTTATAAAGCCTGCTGTGCCTTGTAATGGCTGCAGGGATGTCACATATGTTACGTCAAGTGGTTCAATCATAGCTGCCGCAGGGTATAGCTCCAGTGGTGTTAACGTTGTCATATGGGACACACTTGCTCCACCAGCAACATCTCGGGCCTCCATAATGTGTCACGAAGGTTCTTTCTGATGACATTTTTTCCTTCTTGTGAAGGAATGGCAGTTCCTAATATTAATTCTAGCAAAAAGACGAAATGCAGAACTAAGATATTTCAATTATTCTTAAATGTCAGTTTCAAAATGATGGGAACAAGGATAGGAATAACAAATAAACTAGAAAAGCAAGTAAAGAGAATTTAGCGAAGACCCAGATCTAAAGCATAAGATAGAACATTTAATTTAAGATTAAACGCCCTAGATATTAGCAATAAAATGAACCTAATCTATAAGAGAACCCTCACGTAGAAGAATTCTACTCGATAGCAAAAAGATAAAGCTCGTGTCTAGGAAAATGTGTGACCTTCATGAGAAGAAAATTCTACATGTATATGGATTATTGGTGGATTCGAAGGATTGAGAGACATGGATATTTCATTTGTCAAGAGCTAAAGGGCGGATTCTCAATGACCGTCTTTTGTGGCAAGAAAATATGTACAAGCCACTTAAAGTCTACATGTAGTGCTTTTCTTCAGAACCTTAGCAAAACTTGGATAATGGTCTCTGTTTAGTTCATCAGCCGTTATAAGCTTTTAACTTGCTAAGATTATTGACCTGTGCTTGTTTTCAGGAGGTGCGCGCTCTCTTGCAGTGTTTGATAATGATATAGGAAGTGGTTCTGTTTCCCCTCTCATTGTGACGGGTGGGAAAGGTGGTGATGTTGGACTTCATGATTTCCGGTACATAGCTACTGGAAAGACAAAAAGGCAGAAACATACAGAAATTGGTGATCATGGTGTCAACTCCATGGTTGACATGCAGAAGAAAACCGGTGATCAGAATCGTAATGGGATGCTCTGGTATATTCCGAAGGCTCACACAGGTACTGGAACATGACTGAAAATGCTGTACGTAGTTGATTGGCAATACATAATGAGATCTTTCTCTAATTCTACTTTATCTCGTGCAGGGAGTGTTACCAAAATATCTACCATACCACATACCAGCTTTTTCTTGACGGGAAGTAAAGATGGAGATGTAAAACTTTGGGATGCCAAAAATGCGAAACTAGTATTTCATTGGCCAAAATTGCATGAAAGACACACCTTCTTGCAGCCAAGCTCCCGTGGTTTTGGTGGTGTGGTACAGGTAACGTTTTTTATCAGATGTGTGAATAGTTGGAAGAAAAATCACTGAAATCCTGAGCTTGCAAAACTAAAGGGATTTTTTTTCCCTGCGTTTTCAGGCAGCTGTTACAGATATTCAAATTGTTTCTCATGGTTTTCTTACATGTGGTGGAGATGGTGCCGTAAAACTTGTGATGCTCAATGATCTCTTAAGGCCGTGAACAAGTCATGGGTTAATGGCAGAGCAAAGAACTATTTGTTGCATGAATTGTTGTCTGCAGTGGTTTCTCCTTTGATTTTGCTTTGAGATCCACTTATATAAGCTCTAAAGTTGGTAACTTGACTTGATGATGAAAGGATAGCCTAGTGATAAAGACCCTGCACCTCCAACCATAAGTTGGCAGTGTGAGTCTCCAAGGGAATAAAGCGAAAAAGGGCCATTATTGGGATCCTGGATAGGGAGTTCTCTGGGGTTGGGGTGTGGGGGGTGGGGTTACATTTTGGGAAAAAGGCTATACAAAAGAAAAAAGTTGGTACTTGACTTGTACCCAGGAATTCTTATCGGTGAAGTACCAGCTTATTGTGGTCTAAACTTTCCGTGCTGCTGTTCTCATTCGAGTATTAGTACGCAGGAAAAGACTATTTTGCAGGGGCCTATAGCGCGAACACCCGACTTACTACCAATGGTAAGTTCAACTAGATAGCATAGCAGGATAGAGTGCTCAGTCTTTCAGTCTTGTTAATTATTTAGGCTGTTTTTTTACCTCTTCAACTGATGTGTGTATATATAGAGAATTCTGACGCTTATATATCAGTCAGGGTTTTTTTAAATTGCCAAAATAGCAAAAAAAATTACAATTCTTTTTTCCCCTCCTTTTATATTGTCTGTAAACGTTGTCAAATTGCTAAATTGTGAGGATTGGCGTAATATTGTGTTCCTTATATGGCAGATTTGGTATTTCCCTCATGCTTTGAGCTGTATATTGCTGTAGTGTTAATTAAACGGCAGGTACTGTTGTCTGTTCTTCGATACCGTCTGATAAGTTTACCTTTCACGCACTAAACCTCTTACCCTGGAGAAATTTGATACTGTTTAAATAAGAGCACCTTTCTTCTGTGCCCTTTCGAATCAACACATAAATTTCACTGGAGCGTCCGGAACTAAAATATTATAAATTTGACTCAAAGAAACAAAAATAGGTGGAAAAAAATGCCGAGGACCATATTATGTATAACACATCTAAAACATGCGCTATACCTTAACGGTCAGTTATCCTGTTAAGGTATAGCGCGTGTAATATGTGCGCTATACACAGTATTTGCAGCCATAATAATTGAATGCATAGCGCATCAATTATATGCGTTATTATGTACAAAGAGCTGTTTCTGTAATGAGAATGACATAAGTTTGAGTCTAAAAGTCCACATCAAAGGATTCGGCAGGGGTGGCCCAACCTCATCGGAGGCCTAAAGCAAAACCTTAATAAGAGGCCTTAATATATATATATATATATATATTATTTAATGAACATTGTTTTTTAAAAAATTAGACAAGTGATNGCCCAACCTCATCGGAGGCCTAAAGCAAAACCTTAATAAGAGGCCTTAATATATATATATATATTTATTATTTAATGAACATTGTTTTTTAAAAAATTAGACAAGTGATGATGTGGAATTAAAAAAAATGAGAACTTAGTTTTATAAAGTACAGAAAATTAAATGAATTTAACGTTGATTGTATCACCACTGAAATGAGAGAACGCAGGAAACATAAGTGACTCCTTGTTTTTGGTAAGTCCCTTTCTATATTTGGTAACAATTCAACTTTAAATTTTTCTTTTTACCATTAATGAGATGATTTCTAGCCCACAAATTTCTATGATTTATTCAAGATTACAAGTTTCAAAAGTCTTTCTTTATTTCATAAACTCCATGTCCAATCAAACACTTTCATATAAATTGGAACGGAGAGAGTATAATTTATGTAAGGAAAATAAATAATA
>AWOL01S0091925.1:0-14598 GCA_000715115.1 Nicotiana otophora | reverse complement strand
TTATAGACATAGGGTATCCACTCCCTAGTCTCCTTTCCAACATAGGGTCTCCACTCTCTAGTTAATTTTTATTTTTTTAGACATAGGGTCTCCACTCCCTAGTCACTTTTTCAACATAGGGTCTCCACTCCCTAGTTGATTTTATTTTAGACATAGGGTCTCCACTCCCTAGTCACTTTTTCAACATAGGGTCTCCACTCCCTAGTTGATTTTATTTTAGACATAGGGTCTCCACTCCCTAGTCACTTTTTCAACATAGGGTCTCCACTCCCTAGTTGATTTTATTTTAGACATAGGGTCTCCACTCCCTAGTCACTTTTTCAACATAGGGTCTCCACTCCCTAGTTGATTTTATTTTAGACATAGGGTCTCCACTCCCTAGTTGCCTATTCCAACATAGGGTCTTCACTCTCTAGTTGATTTTATTTTAGACATAGAGTCTCCACTCTCTAGTCTCTTTTCCAACATAGAGTCTCCACTCCCTAGTTGATTTTATTTCAGACATAGGGTCTCTACTCTCTAGTTTCTTTCCCAACATAGGGTCTCCACTCCCTAGTTAATGTATCCAACATAGAGTCTCCGCTCCCTAGTTGATTTTATTTTATACACAGGTTCTCCACTCTCTAGCTGATGTTATTTTAGACATAGGGTCTCCACTCCCTAGTCTCTTTTCCAACATAGGGTCTCCACTCCCTAGTTGATATTATTTTAGACATAGGGTCTCCACTCCCTAGTCTCTTTTCCAACATAGGGTCTCCACTCCCTAGTTGATATTATTTTAGACATAGGGTCTCCACTCCCTAGTCTCTTTTCCAACATAGGGTCTCCACTCCCTAGTTGATATTATTTTAGACATAGGGTCTCCACTCCCTAGTCTCTTTTCCAACATAGGGTCTCCACTCCCTAGTTGATATTATTTTAGACATAGGGTCTCCACTCCCTAGTCTCTTTTCCAACATAGGGTCTCCACTCCCTAGTTGATATTATTTTAGACATAGGGTCTCCACTCCCTAGTCTCTTTTCCAACATAGGGTCTCCACTCCCTAGTTGATATTATTTTAGACATAGGGTCTCCACTCCCTAGTCTCTTTTCCAACATAGGGTCTCCACTCCCTAGTTGATATTATTTTAGACATAGGGTCTCCACTCCCTAGTCTCTTTTCCAACATAGGGTCTCCACTCCCTAGTTGATATTATTTTAGACATAGGGTCTCCACTCCCTAGTCTCTTTTCCAACATAGGGTCTCCACTCCCTAGTTGATATTATTTTAGACATAGGGTCTCCACTCTCTGGTCTCCTTTCCAACACAAGGTCTCTACTCCCTAGTTGGTTTTTATTTCAGACATAGCATCTCCACTCCCTAATCTTCTTTTCCAACGTAGGGTGTCCACTCCCTAGTTGATTTTATTTTAGACATAGGGTCTTCACTCCGTAGTCTTCTTTTCAACATAGAGTATTCACTACCTAGTTGATTTGATCTTAAATGCAGGGTACATCACTCCCTGATATATTTGCCAATATAGGGTATCCCTTTCCCTGGCTACATTTTCCCAACATAAGGTACACCAATCTTTAGTTGAGACATATTTTTGACAATAAAGGAACACCATCCAAAAAAAAATGACTTTTTCGGGGTACACCACTCCCGACCTTTTATTGCTTTCAAAATAAGTAGTTTAGAATTTTGTTACAATAACTCACGAAATTTTTTCAGTGCAAACTGGGGCAGAAAAATTTCATTCATTTATTTGTTTTAGTGTCTGAGTAGGTTTTACCTCGAGGCACAGGGTTCGAGATGACCAAAAGAAGAAGTCTCAATTCAGAATAAAAGAAAAGAAAAAAATAAGTGAATCCAAAATNTAGTTGATGTTATTTTAGACATAGGGTCTCCACTCCCTGGTATCCTTTCCAACATAGGGTCTCGACTCCTTAGTTGGTTTTTATTTTAGACATAGCATCTCCATTCCCTAATCTTCTTTTCCAACATAGGGTCTCTACTCCCTAGTTGATTTTATTTTAGACATAGGGTCTCCACTCCCTAGTCTCCTTTCCAACATAGGGTATTTGATTTGATCTTAAATGTAGGGTACACCACTCCCCGATATCTTTGCCAATATAAGGTATCCCATTCCCTAGCCATATATTCCCAACATAAGGTACACCAATCCTTATTCGAGACATCCTTTTGACAATAAAAGAACACCATCCAAAAAAACAAAACATGACTTTTTTAGGGTACACCACTACCTACCTTTTATTTCTTTTAATAAAGAAGTAGTTTAGAATTTTGTTACAATAACTCACGAAATTTTCCTAGTGCAAACTGGGGCAGAAAAAATTTGTTCGTTTGTTTGTTTTGATGTCTGAGTAGGTTTTATCTCGAGGCACAGGGTTCGAGATGACCAAAAGAAGAAGTCTCAATTCAGAATAAAAGAAAAGAAAAAAATAAGTGAATCCAAAATGCAAAAGCAGTTGAAAAGATGTGGAATGTTCAAGACATGACTGAAGCCACGAGCATTGGAGCACCGTTTTGATTAGAAGAAGCTATAGAACAATGAACTGGAACCCACAGCTAGTAAGCATTAAGGTTCAGATCAGAGTCTGCATGAAGAACTAGTCAAGACTCAAGATCAAGTTTTAGAAGACTCATAGATAGGAATCTTGTAACTCATAACTGATAGGCTTGTTTAAGTTTCTTTTTTATTTTGATATAATAGCAGGATAGCGGACCGGAGCCTCGACGGAACCTCACCTAACTCTTCAACTCATCATTCTACCATTCTCCTTGAACTACACGTGACCTGATTCCCCTATAACCCGGGATATGTAGGTTGTCCAAAACCAAGACTCGGTTTTACCCTATCTTTTATTTCTTTTCCTTTTGAATAATGGTTTGGCCAAAAATTAGTCACATGGCTCACTTAGTCTTTGCCTAAAAACTCTTCATGTTTTCAAGCAAAGAGGGACAGCTGTGAGCAATTAATTTTTGACTATATTTGAATTTTTATCACCTTCTACTATGTAAATATTTTCATAAATTTAATATATATTTTTTTAGCTTTGTTACTTTTTTTTATGTAGGGTAAAAATTAATAATAATTTAAAAGGTCAATTATTAATATTAGTATTATTTTTATTTTTATTCTTTATTTTTAAATAAAATGAATTAAAAAACTGAAAATAAATAAAATTAATTATTATTATTTTATTTTTTTAAATTGCGGATGGGAATTAAAAATAATAGTAAAAGTAGAAATATAAAATTAAAAAATAAAAGTAAAAGTAGGTAGAAATTGTTTAATTAAAAAAAATTGAAAATTAAAAAAATAAAAGTAAAAGAATGTGGAAATTTAAAAAAATAAAAATTAAAATAAAGTTTGAATTAAAAAATAAAAGTAAGGGTATCTGGTTTTTTTAATAAAAGTAAAAGTAAGGGTATCTGATTTTTTTAATAAAAGTAAGTGGAAATTTTAAAAACAAAAAGCAAAATAAGTGGGAAATAAAAAAAGAAAAGTAAAAAAAGTGAGATTTTAAATATATTAAAATTAAAAAAAGTGAGAAATTAAAAAATAAAAGTAAATGAAAGTTTGGAATTATTTTCATAAAAAAATAAGAAAAATGGGAAGTGAAAATTCTTTTTAATTAAAAAAATAAAAACAAAACTGAAAATTCCGAAAATTTTCCTATAAATAGAAGAAAAATGTGAGGAAAAGGAGGAGAGAAGGAGAAAAAAAAAGAGGGAGGAGGGAATTGAGAGAAATTTATTTTTCTTCTTTTAGGACAAGGGTCATTCTTTCTTCTACTTTCTTTCTAAAAATCCAGCAATTCATCACTTAACTCCAGCCCCGAACCAATTGGAAACCAATCTAAAAAGCACCACAAAAACGAGCCGAAAACCGAGCGAAACAGTCCCCTTTTGTATAGAAAACAACAATTCCAAAGTTGAGTCGTCGAGTTCGAGCTCCATTTGTCGATTTTGGTCGAGACTCCATTTACATCCTTGTCCATTGTCCGAGCTTCAAAACACTCTTGTAAAGGTCCATTTCTCTCATCATTGTTTTATTAAGATATTATGCTTGAATATATAATTTGATCTTATTTAGATTCATAAAGATTGAATTTGTTTTTCTGTATTAATTGTTAGGTCTCATTAACTTGTTAAATTTTGCTACTTTCTTGATGATTAACATGAAAATTGATAAAAAACATGATTTTGGGCACGTAGTGAATGTTTGAACTTTGGTGATAAAATTTATGTGTGCTAGTTGAAATTGAAAAATGAGGTTTGGACTTAAAAAAATAATAATGATGAGGCTCGATGTTTGGGCTTTGCTTAATGAAATATGTACTATTGCAATTGACTAATTGATAGGGGAGTAGCTTGATGAACTAGTAATTGGGCATACTCATTAATTGGCTTTAAAAGGCCAATTATACTACGATCCGATTTAATTTATCTAGTCCAAAATAATTTATGTCATGCCCAATTTAGTAAGAGCAAAAGCTCACCCATTTTTCACAATTGATTTCCATAGCTCTTGACCTTACACACATCTCAAACCCATAAGAAAAAACAAATCATGAACACGTGCTAGTTGCTTTAGGTGCAATTAATAATTCATCGTGACTATGAGTACGGTTCCCATGGCATGGTCATGATACGTAAACCCCAACTCAAGTGCGCGTTTCACGCGACTTGACTTCAACTTCGAATAATAATAAAAATAAACATGTTGTAAATCGCAGGTGCGTTTCACGTGACGCGATTCGCAATATGTACAAAAAAAAAATGAGTTTGCGACATCGCGACTTGTTCAAATAAGTTTCATAAATAATTAAAAGCGGTTAAAAGGAATAAAAATGCACATATATGTTTAAAACATGTATTAAATCAGATAACTAGGCCAATTATTAATAGTTGAGCGACCGTGCTAAAACCACGGAACTCGGGAGTGCCTCGCACCTTCTCTTGGGTAAACAGAATTTCTTACCCGATCTTCTGTGTTCGCAGACCATAAATAAGAGTCAAATTTTCTCGATTTGGGATTCTAAAATAAATTGGTGACTTAGGATACCATAAATTATTCCAAGTGGCGACTCTGATTAAATAAATAATCTCATTTCGAATAATGTCACTTAAATTGGAAAACCCCCTACCCCCTCGGGAAAAAGGAGGTGTGACAGTGTGTACGCTCAAGGAAAGTACAAACATAGCAATTTCGAAAAAGAGATACGATAATGAAAAAAGCTATAGAAAGAGAAGCAATAACAATAACCAAAAAAATAAAAATCTTTACACAAATAGCCAGCTATATTAATTATTTACTTTTTTAATCATATACATAGATTATACATAATTATGCATACGTAATACATAAATTATGCATATATTATATATTCACTGGCTCTTTTTAATTTAAATGATATGGTGGTCGACTATTTGGGTTAATAGTAATAGAGTTCTAAAAATATGGAATAGAGAGTAATACTAGATCAACAAGTATGAAAAACAAATACAAGCATGAAAAAGAAAAATGCTCAACTATTTACTACCTACTATGTTAATCCTCGACCATCGCACCTTCCGTTTTTCAAAAGATTTTTTGAAAGAAAAGAAAAAAGAGAAAGAAATTTTAACTTCCACTTTTAATAATAAACTTTTCATAACTTACGGATTAGATCTTAAAATCTTGACAAGAAAAGATTACCGGTTCAAATTATTAAGGGAGTAAACTGGGGAGTTCCCGAGAGAAGTAAAAAAAGATGTTAAATTTCCAATACCTAATTTCCTAATTCAGCAATTTTAGCAAAGGAAAGGACGACAACAACAACAACAACAACCCAGTATAATCCCACTAGTGGGGTCTGGGGAGGGTAGTGTGTACGCAGACCTTACCCCTACCCTGGTGTAGAGAGGCTGTTTCCAAATGACCCTCGGCATCCTTCCCTCCAAGAACTCCCCACCTTGCTCTTGGGGTGACTCGAACTCACAACCTCTTGGTTGGAAGTGGAGGGTGCTTACCATCAGAGCAACTTTTTATTATTTTTTATACGGGAGAAATTTTTTATTATTTTTTATACGGCAAAAGTCACCCCAAGAGCTCTGATGGTAAGCACCCTCCACTTCCAACCAAGAGGTTGTGAGTTCGAGTCACCCCAAGAGCAAGGTGGGGAGTTCTTGGAGGGAAGGATGCCGAGGGTCATTTGGAAACAACCTCTCTACACCAGGGTAGGGGTAAGGTCTGCGTACACACTACCCTCCCCAGACCCCACTAGTGGGATTATACTGAGTTGTTGTTGTTGTTGTTATACGGCAAAAGTCCAAATATACCCATGTACTTTTGAAAATGGTCTAAGAATACCCCTAGTTATACTATTGGGTTATCTATACCCATACAGTCGTACTTTGGTTCAAATATACCCCTCATTTAAACAGAGGGACACATGTCATCGTCTTGTTGGCCAATTCTAAATATCTCCTAATTAATTAAAAAGACCCATTACTATACCCATATTTTTTTTTTCTAAAGCATTTTATTTTTGTAAAAACTGAAAAAAACTATATTTTTTTACTAAAAACTGAAAAAAACGAAAATATTTTCTTTTTCAGTTTTTACAAAAAACTGTTTTAGAAAAACTTAAAAATATTTTCTAAAACAATATGTTTGTAAAAACTAAAAAACAAACTGAAAAATAATTTTCTAAAGCAATTAAAAACGGGAAAAAACTGAATTCTTTTTACTAAAAACTAAAAAAATCGAAAATATATTTTTCAAGTTTTTAGAAAAATATTGCTTTGAAAAAAACTGAAAAACAATTTCTAAAACAATTGTTTTTATAAAAACTAAAAAAATAAAAACTGAAAAGTAATTTTCTAAAGCAATTTTTTTGTAAAAACTAAAAAAATAAATATTTTCTATTTTTCCGGTTTTTAGTTAAAAAAATTCAGTTTTTTCCAGTTTTTAATTGCTTTAGAGAATTATTTTTCAGTTTTTTTTTCCAGTTTTTATAAAAATATTATTTTAAAAAATATTTTTCAGTTTCTTTTAAAGGAGATTTTTTTATAAAAATTGAGAAAAAAATATTTTTGTTTTTTTTTTCAGTTTTTAGTAAAAACAATTTCAGTTTTTTCTAGTTTTTACAAAAAAAATTATTTTAGAAAATTGTTTTAAAAAAATTGATTTAGAAAATTGCTTTTCAGATATGAGTAATGTGTATTTTTAATTAATTAAAAAATATTTAAAATTGGCCAACGAAATGATTGTACCCTCATTTAAACGAGGGATATATTTGAATTCAAAATACGACCGAACGATATAGATAACCAATACTATAAAGATACTATTGTTACGCCTTTATCCAAAGTAAAAAATAAATTTGGACCTTCACCGTTTTTTATAATAAATAAACTACATGAAGCGAAAAAGCAAAACTGAAAACCCTTAAAACCCTTTTGCCTTTATATCCTCACAATCCACTTGCTCTTATCTGGACACTTCATTCTACTTCGCTTCGTCGATTTTAAGGTAAGAAATTTTGCTTTACATAGTATTTATGCCCCTTTTTTTGGGTTATTTTCGGCATTTCTTGTTTGATTTCGTTGGTTTCTTCTTTTAATGTTTTTGGATTATGTTCTCGGAAATTTGTCGAGTGAATGCTAGTCTAATTTGTGGTTCTGCCTCTTTGAGCTGTTAGTTTTGTTGTAGTATTATATTTGTCTTGCAGTTTAGCCCCGACCCCAATGACTAATTTCACTAATTAAGGGGCTAAATCAATAATTTTCAACCAAAGCAAGTTACTATAGTAATGGTTATAATGTAGTTTCGTGTTTTTAAGTTTTAATTTTGTTTTTTCAGAGGTATAACTAGTTTACCACAATTGCAAAAGAGCACATATATCATTTGTTCCATTGGAACACAAGATAGATATATTGGTATACTCCTAACGCTTGATACGCTTGATAAGCAGAAGAAGAAGAAAATGGAGAAGTACTTTGGGAACGCATACAGGGGTGACCCGGGTGTTCCACATGCCGACCCGGAACGGTTCGTGAACATATGGATAGGGTCCGCTGCTTTCTCCGCCCTCACTTTTATCAATCCATACATGTGGACTCTCTCCAATCAATACAAGTACTCACTTTGAATTGCCTCAAATGTCTCTTTTTTTTTAAGGATTAATCTTAATTTCTTGTTTTATATAGTCTGCTTACAATATTTTTGGAGTAGCATCAACTTGTAGTTATAAGAGAGCTAAGTAAGAGGATTATGGGATTAGCAAAGCCCTATGTAAAAGCATTAGATGACTTGTACTAAAAGTTAGGAAAACGGGAAAGGGAGAAAAGTTAGGAAGATGTGTATAAGAAAATGATCCCCATTCCCCAACAAGTTCTGGCAAGAGATAACATGGTCAAATAGAGATGCAAATGGTATTTGGATGAAATCGTTCGAGGCAAATAACGAGACTAACGTCGCAAAACCTTTGCTTCACTTGTAAAATTAGGGTTGCGGAGATGCAATGAAAAATATGAAGTCTTAGAAAAGCCTTTTGTCTAGGTGATCCTCTAAGGTTTAGAAGCTTTATGGAAAGTTTCGAGTAGTGTGGTAACCAAGTATTCAAGGATATGTTGAGGAGTAGAAAGATACCAAAGCAGCGGAGAAAAGTGTGTGTGTGTGTGAGAGAGAGAGAAAACAAAGGAGATACTCAAAATTGTGCTAACTATGATTTTATAGGTTATATGATTGAGACTTTGGGAAAGATTGATGAAGCATAGACATAAGGACATTGTAAGGGTAATTGATAACTAGTTTGAATTTATATGTTTAGATATGCAACCTTCACTATTTTGGTGAGGAAAGATGATGAAATTCATAGAAAAAGAAGTATTTGCGTAGGCTATTCGTTGGCTTATGGAAAACATATGGTACAATGCCAATAAAAGTCAATTGATAAGTGGTTGAGAAGAAATATCTTTGTATGAAATATATTGATATTATAGAAGTTATGTATGAGAAAGCGGTCACACGTTTGAGATAGTAAAGGGGAGTAAGAGGAGTTTCCACAACCATGGGTTACCAAGGATCCGCATTATCCCATATTCGTTTACCTAGTTATCGATGAGCTAACCAATAGTATTCAAGATGAGGTCCTGAAGAGGTATTATTTGCAGATGATATTGTGTTAATTGCTGAAACAAATAAGAAAATCAAAATATAATTGGAAATATGGAGAAACTCTCTAGAGAGAAATGATTTAGGATAAGTAGAAATGTGTACCTATAAGAAGAAGGCAGGTGAAGTAAATTAGATGGGGCCATGCTGTCTAAATGCAAACTATTTCTTATGTAGGTAGTCTTTCAAGAGAATGGCTTGATAGATAAAAATATTACTTGTATAATTAAAATAGGAGGAGTGCTAAGGGAGCTTTATGTAACAAAGTGCAAGAAAAGTTTCATATAATGGTTGTAAGAAACATTTGTATATAGGAGTGCATGTCGTGCTTCTAAAGTCCAATATATCCAACAACAACTAACAACATATCCAGTGTGATCCCACAAATAGGGTTTGGGGAGGGTGGTGTGTACCCAGATCTTACCCCTACCTTTGTGGGGTAAAGAGGTTGTTTCCGATATACTCTTGACTTAAGAAAAGCGTTTTTCAAAACATGTTTGAAAAGTGTAAGAGTAAAAAAGCTATGATGAAAATACTGTAGAATAGAAAAGTAATGACAACAAAAATAGTAAAGCTAACCAAAGGAAAAGAAACACCAGTAGTCGTAAAAGTGAAGAGTAAGATAAAGATAGCATAATAACAATAATACTGGCAAAGAGAAGAGGAAGTAGCTACGGTGCTCTAAACTAGAACCATGCTACCTACTAACCTTCTACTCTTCTAATCGCTCGACTACCTACTAACCTTCTACTCTTCTAATCGCTCGACTACCTACTAACCTTCTCCCCTAATCTTCGACCTCCATGCTCTCCTATCTAGGGTCATGTTTTCGGTGAGCTGAAGATGTGCTATGTTTTGTCTGATCACGTCTCACCAATTATTCCTGGTCTACTTTTACCTCTCTTTAGACCGATCACTGCTAACTTCTCGCACCTTCTCAGTGGGGCATTTGTGCTTCTTCTCTTCACATGCCCGAATCATCTCAGCCTTGCTTCCCGCATCTTGTCCATCATGGAGGCCATTCCCAAAAGTCCAGAATATCCAACAACAACAACAACAACAACAAACAAACCTAGTGCAATCCTACACGTGGGGTTTGGGGAGGGTAATGTGTACGCAGACCTTACCCCTACCTTATGAAGGAAAAGGGGTTGTTTTCGATAGACCCTCGACTCAAGAACAGTGAAAAGGACACAATAAACAAATAGTAACAACGACAAGGAAATAAGGTATCAGAAACAAATAGCACAACATGTAATAGTAAAGAAACTAGGAATACAAAACTATAAGAGAAATGCGAAAACTACCAGCAATAATGCCACATCATCTGATCAACAAGGAACNTTTTTTTTAAGGATTAATCTTAATTTCTTGTTTTATATAGTCTGCTTACAATATTTTTGGAGTAGCATCAACTTGTAGTTATAAGAGAGCTAAGTAAGAGGATTATGGGATTAGCAAAGCCCTATGTAAAAGCATTAGATGACTTGTACTAAAAGTTAGGAAAACGGGAAAGGGAGAAAAGTTAGGAAGATGTGTATAAGAAAATGATCCCCATTCCCCAACAAGTTCTGGCAAGAGATAACATGGTCAAATAGAGATGCAAATGGTATTTGGATGAAATCGTTCGAGGCAAATAACGAGACTAACGTCGCAAAACCTTTGCTTCACTTGTAAAATTAGGGTTGCGGAGATGCAATGAAAAATATGAAGTCTTAGAAAAGCCTTTTGTCTAGGTGATCCTCTAAGGTTTAGAAGCTTTATGGAAAGTTTCGAGTAGTGTGGTAACCAAGTATTCAAGGATATGTTGAGGAGTAGAAAGATGCCAAAGCAGCGGAGAAAAGTGTGTGTGTGAGAGAGAGAGAGAAAACAAAGGAGATACTCAAAATTGTGCTAACTATGATTTTATAGGTTATATGATTGAGACTTTGGGAAAGATTGATGAAGCATAGACATAAGGACATTGTAAGGGTAATTGATAACTAGTTTGAATTTATATGTTTAGATATGCAACCTTCACTATTTTGGTGAGGAAAGATGATGAAATTCATAGAAAAAGAAGTATTTGCGTAGGCTATTCGTTGGCTTATGGAAAACATATGGTACAATGCCAATAAAAGTCAATTGATAAGTGGTTGAGAAGAAATATCTTTGTATGAAATATATTGATATTATAGAAGTTATGTATGAGAAAGCGGTCACACATTTGAGATAGTAAAGGGGAGTAAGAGGAGTTTCCACAACCATGGGTTACCAAGGATCCGCATTATCCCATATTCGTTTACCTAGTTATCGATGAGCTAACCAATAGTATTCAAGATGAGGTCCTGAAGAGGTATTATTTGCAAATGATATTGTGTTAATTGCTGAAACAAATAAGAAAATCAAAATATAATTGGAAATATGGAGAAACTCTCTAGAGAGAAATGATTTAGGATAAGTAGAAGTGTGTACCTATAAGAAGAAGGCAGATGAAGTAAATTAGATGGGGCTATGCTGTCTAAATGCAAACTATTTCTTATGTAGGTAGTCTTTCAAGAGAATGGCTTGATAGATAAAAATATTACTTGTATAATTGAAATAGGAGGAGTGCTAAGGGAGCTTTATGTAACAAAGTGCAAGAAAAGTTTCATATAATGGTTGTAAAAAACAATTGTATATAGGAGTGCATGTCGTGCTTCTAAAGTCCAATATATCCAACAACAACTAACAACATATCCAGTGTGATCCCCCAAGTAGGGTTTGGGGAAGGTGGTGTGTACCCAGATCTTACCCCTATCTTTGTGGGGTAAAGAGGTTGTTTCTGATATACTCTTGACTTAAGAAAAACGTTTTTCAAAACATGTTTGAAAAATGCAAGAGTAAAAAAGCTATGATGAAAATACTATAGAATAGAAAAGTAATGACAACAAAAATAGTAGAGCTAACCAAAGTAAAAGAAACACCAGTAGTCGTAAAAGTGAAGAGTAAGATAAAGATAGCATAATAACAATAATACTGTCAAGGAGAAGAGGAAGTAGATAAGGTGCTCTAAACTAGAACCGTGCTACCTACTAACCTTCTACTCTTCTAATCGCTCGACTACCTACTAACCGTCTCCCCTAATCTTCGACCTCCATGCTCTCCTATCTAGGGTCATGTTTTCGGTGAGCTAAAGATGCGCTATGTTTTGTCTGATCACGTCTCACCAATTATTCCTGGTCTACTTTTACCTCTCTTTAGACCTATCACTCCCAACTTCTCTTACCTCCTCAGTGGGGCATTTGTGCTTCTTCTCTTCACATGCCCGAATCATCTCAGCCTTGCTTCCCGCATCTTGTCCATCATGGAGGCCATTCCCAAAAGTCCAGAATATCCAACAACAACAACAACAAACCTAGTGCAATCCTACACGTGGGGTCTGGGGAGGGTAATGTGTACGCAGACCTTACCCCTACCTTATAAAGGAAGAGAGGTTGTTTCCGATAGACCCTACTCAAGAACAGTGAAAATGACACAATAAACAAACAGTAACAACGACAAGGAAATAAGGTATCAGAAACAAATAGCACAACATGTAATAGCAAAGAAACTAGGAATACAAAGCTATAAGAGAAATGCGAAAACTACCAACAATAATGCCACATCGTCTGATCAACAAGGAACTCAGAATAGTAGAATACAAGCCTAATACTAGTACTACTAGTACGAATTGAAGAGACTCTCGACTAACCTATAACCCACAGCTCCCTATCGAGGGTCATGTCCTCGTTAAGATGAAGTAGTGCCATGTCGTGCCTAATTACTTCTCCCAGTACTTCCTAGGCCTCACTCTACCTTTCCTCTGACCCTATACGGTCAACCTCCTGCATCTTCTCACCGGGGCATCGGTTTCTCTCCTCTTCACATGCCCGAACCATCTCAGCCTCGACTCCCGCAACTTGTCTTCCACAGGGGCCACACCCACCTTGTCTCTAATAACTTCATTCCTAATTCGGTCCTTCTTGGTATGCCCATACATTCATTTCAGCATCGTCATCTCTGCTATTTTCATCTTTTGGACATGAGATTTCTTGACTGGCCAACACTCTGGCTCAATACAACATAATCGGCCTAACTACCACTTTGTAGAACTTGCCCTCAAGTCTCGGTGGCACATTCCTATCACAAAAAACTGCAGAAGCAAGCCTCCATTTTATCCACCCCGCTCCAACACAACGTGTAACATCCTCTTCAATTTCCACGACAGACCCATGGTATTTGAAACTATCTCTCTTGGGATGACTTCTGAATCAAGCTTCACCTCCACTTATGTTTCGTGTGTCCCCACACTGAACTTGGACTCCAAGTATTCAGTTTTAGTCCTACTCAACTTGAAACCTTTAGACTCTAGGGTCCCGAGCTTTCCTCTCTCGAACCTTGGCTAACCTGAATAGTTTTTTGTCACCGCCTCTGCCCCCAAGTTCCGCATACAGGCGTTCAAATGCTGCGGTCTTCGCCGCGTGACGGCTAACTTCTCCTCTTTCTTTGCCTTCTTATAATCCTCCCTAAGCGTCGTCCTCTCCTCCTCGTCGGTGTTCTCCACTAGCTTCATATACGCCGCTTTCTTGGCTTCTACTTTTCCTTGAACCTCTCCATTCCACCACCAATCACCTTTGTTGCCCCCGGAGAAACCATTCGTGACCCCTAACACCGCCTTAGCAGCTTCCCTAATGCAGTTCGTTGTCAAGGTCCACATACTGCTCGCGTCCCCACAACTACTCCAAGCCCCCATAAGCTGAAAATTATATAGATTCAAATATTATGGTGGATGTACCTTACCTTATCAAAAAAGTATTAAGATGGATGTGTGCCCACTTAAGATTGGATAAACAAAGAAATGCTTATATCTAACAAAGGGTACAAGACTACAAACAACGTATATAGAGGATGTATGAGAGAGGTTGTGTACGATGCTTCTGTAAGATCGTGCAAAAATCTGCAAATTCGCTGGTCTATAGATAAGCAGTGAAGGGACTAATTGAGACACATATGAAGGAAGTTATCTGAATAGACTTCCAATCACTCCAAAATCAATGCACATGCAACTAATAACAGAGTGCAGTAGAAGCAAATGATCTATACTACAATTGATCCAGGATTTTAAGGTTACAGTGCTTCACTGCTAGAAGATGTATTGGAGAAGATGGGCCAGGTGGAAAAAAAATTAAAAGGGAAGAGAAAGTAAAACAAAAAAGAAAAGAAAATAAAGAAAAAAGAAAGGGCAAAAGAATGTTGTGTTTTAGGGAAGAGGGTTGGGTAAGAAGAGTCTGATAAAGATAAAAGAAAAGAAAAAAAAAAGAGTCTGATAAGAAGAGTATGTCATCCCAAGTCAAAGGCTATGGACGCTCGAGCACCCATCAAACCCTATGTGAATCCACCCCTGAATCTATACAGGTGATGCCAACT
>AWOL01S0091918.1:0-42379 GCA_000715115.1 Nicotiana otophora | reverse complement strand
TGCTGCCCCAAATGAATCGCCTGGAGCATTCTCCTCGGTTCGAAGGGGTTCGAGGGCCTCTTCGGTCATATCCCCTGCCGGTTGACTCCGATGAGATGTGTCTTCGATATCCGATAGTTCGGGGACTCTACCCAAATCTTTCTCCGGTATATCTTCAGTTCGAGGCAGAGCCTCATGGAGCATCATCGATCCAGCCGGTGATGAGGCATCGGTGGTTCTCTTCGTTCGGACCGCCAACGCGGACTCATCGTCTTCTTCTTCTTCTTCTTCTTCTTCTTCTTCTTCTTCTTCTTCTTCTTCTTCTTCTTCTTCTTCTTCTTCTTCTTCTTCTTCTTCTTCTTCTTCTTCTTCATCCCTTAGATGCAGAACGGATTCCACGGTCAAAGGGATGACATTCTTATTCGGCTTACGATCCGTCCTCTTCTTTGGTTTTTGATCTCCGGGAACCGAGGCTCTTTTCCTTTTATTTTCCTTCACCGGCTTTGAGACAGAAGCCGAAATTTCCTCCTCATTGGACAAGGGCCTCAAAACCGCGTCTTTACCCAAACCTGCATATGGAAAACCTTAATAAATTTTTTTTAAAACCACCTCGTTCGGATCATCAAAGAGTCCGAGAAATGGGCTTACCGTGATTTTTGGCCTCCCACCGACCCTTTGACAAATCACGCCATGAGCGCTCGGCGTATGTGGAGGTCGAAACAAGGGCTCGTACCTAGTTTTTGAGATCGGGAATTGCTCCGGGTATCCAGGGAACCGCTACATCAAAAAAAAAAAGGAGTGTCGATGAGAGAATAAATGAAAGAATAAAATAGAAGTAATAGCAAGATCACACTTACGTTTCATATTCCATTCCTCGGGAAAGGGCATCTTTTCAGTCGGAATGAGGTCCGAAGTCCTTCCTCGAACGAACCTGCCCATCCAACCCCGATCCCTGTCCTCGTCAATACTCAAGAACAGAG
Source organism: Nicotiana otophora (assembly GCA_000715115.1). Taxonomy (NCBI): domain Eukaryota; kingdom Viridiplantae; phylum Streptophyta; class Magnoliopsida; order Solanales; family Solanaceae; genus Nicotiana; species Nicotiana otophora. The sequence goes on along the minus strand of AWOL01S0091918.1, from coordinate 41,420 downwards.
CCTTGGTAGCCCGACACTGGAGTTTTATTAACCCTCCTCAAAAAGGTCGAGGACGGTACAATCGGATAAGATGATCGAGGGTGAACGGCATCCCCTTGATCTTGCTCACAAAATATCGGATCAGGATAACGATCCGCCACAAAAAATGATGGACCTGGCCTAGGGTTACCTGGTATTTGTCGACAGAAGTCAATAATAACGGAATCGAGGGGACCCAAAGTGAAAGGGTAAGTATACACATTCAAAAACCCTTTCACGTAAGAAGTGATATCTTCGTCGGGCGTAGGAATTATTATTTCTTTCTCACCCCAATTACAATCCTTCTTTACATGTTCGAGGTGCTTCTCGGTTATCGAACACATGTACCTCGATACCGGCTCACACCTTCCAGGGACCGATGAATCTTTATCGACTTTAAAATCTGAAGTAAGGACACACGCCCCGGGAACACACTCCTCGGGTCATGGTTCTACCGGTGTCTCATCGGCGGCACACTGTGAAGATGAAGCCTTCTCTTTCTGAGGAATGGTTTGAGATATTTTCGCCATTTTCGAATTCAAAGGTGAGGAGTAGAAGAAAGTGATAAAGATTTGGTGGAATTGAAGAGGGATTTTTGCGGAAAGAAATCACAGATTTACTGGTAAGTTGGAGAGTATGAAGAATAACTTGGGAAATTTGGAAGATACAAGATGTAAAAATGGTAAAAGATAAAAAACAAAGGGGTTATTTATAGGTTCAAGCGATGGCAGTTCAGTATCAACAGTGGCCGACCACCGCCTGACATGCATTAAATGCCTTGAAAGGCTAAACGGACGGGACAACTACCAAATGCGTCATGGTCGAACCCGATGGAAACGACATGATATAATCCGATCGAGCTGTTAAAAAAAAGTCATATCATTTCTCGCCACATTCTTTCTGAGAAACGAGGGGACTATCTGTATACGATCGAAATAGATTTCGGCCTTAGCACGTCCGATCGAGTTCGAATAATGATTTATCTAAGTAAGATCCCGAAGGTGGAACAAACTAACCTTAAATCGGGGGAGGCCGATCCGTGTCGAGTTTGATATCATTATCGAGCTCAAATCAAAATCGAACCATGACGCAGAGTAGATCTATCATGCTGATAATCCAGAGACCAACCAACATTGACCTCGAATCAATTCGAGGGCTCGAGTCAGGATCAGGCTCGAACCAAGATCACGAGTTCGAGCCGAAATCAAGCTCAAACAAAAATCGAGGCTTCCAAGAAAGATCGAGCTCGCAGACAAAAGCCGTTGCAATCCCACTAGAGAGAATCTTGGTAGAAACTATGGAAAACCTGACTTATCATGGGTCTCCCACTGAATGTTTATTTTATTATGCTTAGATCCAAATCCCTCCACTATAAAGGGGCTTGGTTACTATTTCTAGAGCACAAGTTTTTCTCAGGCTTACATTATAATAAAAGTGCTATATTCCTCTACAGTAAAGAATCGTTCTCTCAGATTTCTTACATTGATTCTATTTTTTGAATCATAAGATTCACTATTCCTGACAACCTTATCTATTTCGCATTCTCTGTAATCTATATTTATATTTCTATTGATCCTTATATTTTGTGTTAAGTTAAAGCCACATATCCTCGGAACTACGTATAAATTCAACTCTATTCATTTTTCAGGTAAACAATTTTAAAAGTATTCTTCCTGTATATATTAAGAGGGACTTGGATTATATGGACTAATTTGTGAAACATGGCACAAACTTTTCTTTGCCTTTTCTCTTCTTACTCTTCTTGTTCTTATCGGTACTAGACATATTTTAGAGAAACTTGGCAGATTAGAAGCTTGGGAGATGCAGGTTCTATATATCAAAAGGTTAACACCCAAGTTATTCCAAATTCAATATCACCAATATCCGAAAGACAGTTTCCACCTTTTCGCTTCTCGCGCTTCCTAATCTTATCGTTGCACTTTTGTAAATTTTCTCGCTTGGATCGTTGTTTCTTGTGAGTTTTTTTCTTCTCATCCTGTATTTCTCTATTTAAACTTTGATGGCATGCTAGGGCTTTGTTGCACAGAAAGTTTAATATGCCCGTCAACATTGTGTGTTTGAGGTAATTCTTGAATGAATTAGGACTTTTTCAAGATTTATACTGCCGTGATGGCACACCCACATCGCCGCTAGGCAAGCTAACGGTGAACTATTCATGTAATTGTTCATTTTAATATTTTTAAAGTAATTGATTTTATTTAATAAGAGAACGATTAATAGATGATTGTAGTAATGTAAGGCATAAAATAACGAAAGAGTAAAATAGTGGATTAAATACTCAAACCATATAATATCTACTAGAATATTCCCAAAAACTCGATGTTACAAGTGCATGAGCAAACTAGTAGAATATACAAAACCTTCTATGCTACTGTCTGGAGTAAGATAGATAGAAAAATAAATACAACAAGAAGAGACTCTGACCGCTGCAGAACGGCATAGAGAGCAGCTCACCACTAAGTCTCCGAGTAGCAGGGGTACACGCCTGTATGGCCGCCAGATGCACCTGCCTCAGATCGTGCACGATTAGTGCAGAATTGTAGCGTGAGTACATAAACAACATGTACCCAGTAAGTATCTAGTCTAACCTCGAAGAAGTAGTGATGAGGGGTCGACATCGACACTTACTAAGGGTCGATAAATAAAGTGTAGAAATTATAAATAGGCATGGAATATATTAGTAATAATGCAATAATTAGCAATAAATAAGTGATTCTTTAACTAGATATCAATTTAAAAAATCCAACCATCACATACTAATTTCAATAAATAAGAGCCATCAAATAATTATAAATTCTCAATTCATGAAAGAAATATCAAGTATAATCGGACTCCGAGAAATATCACGTACGATTTATGCCGAGGTCATACGGCCCGATCCAGAATAGTGTATACACTGTCGAGGGTCAACCGGTACGAACTATAGATGCATCTATTATACTGTCGAGGCGTTCGGCCCGATCCACAGGAAGAGAGAATACTCTACGAACCCCAATTAACGGCTACTACATAAGGATAATATTCAAGGAAGGTATAATTTCCACCAACAATTAAGTAACCCGCCAAAATTCAAGGTAGTGAAGCTCGGTCTTTGCAAATTCTTTATCCAATCTTTCAAATATAATTTTAAGGAATTAAACTAATAAGTTGGGCACAAATAATACAAGAAACACATGGTAGAGTCCTAAAACTACCCGGACATAAGCATGATTTTAGTTACATGCGGACTCCCATCACATCGTGCGCACGTAGCATCCACAATTATTAGCAAACAATCACTTATAGCATCTACAGGGATAATTCCCTCTTTCAAGGTTAGGCAAGAGACTTACATCATTTTCAAGTCCTCTTCCCGGTCCACAATTCATACTAAAGCCTCAAATCTGTGTCACGCAATCCGAAACTAGCCAAATATTGTATAAATTAATCTATATATGCTCAAAAGTATATAATGTAACTATTAGAGTAATTACCTAACCCAATTTGGAAGATTCCTAAAATTCAACCTCAGGCTCACGTGCCCGAATTCCAGAAATATTTGCAAACAAAAGTTACCCATAACCTTATGATCCCAAATATATAAGTTTTGCTCAATTCCATAATCATTTTCGTGGTCTAATCCTATTATAATTTTTGCTCAATTCCATAATCATTTTTGTAATTTTTCCACAATTTATATGTTAACATCTACCCAAAATCAGTGTATTAAACTCACATTAAGTAGTAATTACTTACATTACAATGATAGGTGAAAAATCTCTCTCCAAGAGCTCTACAATCGATCAACCCAAAGTGAAACTGAGAGAAAAAGAGCCTAAGTCCCGATATAAATGCACCTTTCTACCCCCAACAGTTTTCGCTTCTACGGAAATTTCTCCGCTTATGCGGCTCCGCATTTGGGGAAACTACATCGTAGATGCGGTCCTTACCCACCTGGCCCCCTTCTGCTTCTGCATTCGCGTGCCTGCGCTCTCACGTACGCACTTACGGACTCAGCCCACCTAGCCAAAACTCGCACCTGCGTCTAGCCAGCCGCTGCTGCGGTGCCAAACTTGCGGCAAATTCCTCGCAAGTGTGAAAACACCAAATCCCACGTGCCTTCAGCAATTCTCCTAAGTTCAAACATGTTTCACACATCATCCGAATAGCAGCCGAGGCCCCAGGGGCCTCGTTCAAACATACCAACAAGTTCTTAAACATAAAATGGACCTGCTCGAACCCTCGGAAAGCATAAAATAGCATCAAAACTAAGAATCGCACCCCAAAACCAAATTTAATCAAATTATGAACTTCAAGCTTTTCCAACTTACTCCGAACGCGCCGAATCATACTTAGACTACTCGGAATGACCCTAAATTTTGCGTACAAGTCATAAATCACCATACGAAACTTTTTCCAGGCTCGGAATCCCAAACGGACCTCGATAACACTAAAGTCTACTCCAAACCAAATTTAAAGAACTTGAAAACCTTCAATGCACATACTTTCAATATTAAGTGTCGAAACGCTCCCGGATCATCCGAAACCCGATCCGAACACACGCCCAAGTCCAAAATTATCATACAAATCTTTTAGAACCATCAAATCCCAGTTTTGAGGTCGTTTACTAAAAATGTTAACTCAAGTCAAACTTGGCCATCTTAGGCAGTATTAAGGAACCAAATGTTCTGATTTCAACCTGAACCCTTCCAAACCCAAGTCAACCATCCCCGCAAGTCATAAAACAGTAAAGGAACATACATGGAGTCTTAATTAGGAGAACGGGGATTTAGCAAGCAAAACGACCAGTCGGGTCATTACATTCTCCACCTCTTAAACAAACGTTCGTCCTCGAACGGGTCTAGAATCATACTTGGAGTGCTGAATAGGTGTGGATATCTGCTCCGCATGCCTTCCTCGGTCTCCTAAGTCGCCTCCTCGATTGGTTGGTTCCTCCACTGGACCTTTACCGTAGAAATCTTCTTAGACCTCAACTGGCGAACCTGCCTGTCAACAATGGCAACTGGCTCCTCTTCATAACCCAAGCTCTCATCTAGCTGAACTGCGAAGTAGTCTAACACATGCAACCTGTCGGCGTGGTACCTCCAGAGCATAAACACATGGAAGACCGGATGAACTCCCGATATTCTGGAAGGCAAAGAAAGCTCATAAGCAACCTTCCCAACTCACCTCAACACCTCAAATGGGCCAATAAACCTTGGGCTCAACTTGCCCTTCTTCCCGAACCTGCAAAACTTTCAAGAGAACCTTCTCGCCCACCATAAATGATAAATCATGCTCCTTCTGATCCGCGTAACTCTTCTGTCTGGATTGTGCTATGCGAAGTCGCTCCCGAATCAATATCTTCTCCAAGGCATCCTTCACTAAATTTGTGCCATATAACCTAGCCTCGCCGGGCTCGAACCATCCGATGGGCGAACAACATCGCCGACCATATAAAGCCTCAAATAAAGCCATCTCGATGCTGGAATGATAAGTGTTGTTATAAGCAAACTCGGTCAAAGGCAAGAATCGATCCCACTACCCTCCGAAGTTAATCACACACGTTCTGCGCATATGCTCCAGGATCTGAACTATCCGCTCTGACTGCCAGTCGGTCTGCAGATGAAAAGCTGTGTTGAGCTCTACCCCGGTACCAAACTCGCTAGGTACTGCTCTCTAGAAATATAAAGTGAACTGATGGCCTCTATCTGAAATGATGGACACAGGCACACCATGCAACCGGACAATCTCCTGATTCTAAATTTGGGCCAACTTCTTTGACGAGTACGTAGTCATCACTGGAATAAAGTGTGCCGACTTGGTCAGCCTATCGACAATGACCCAAACGGCATCAAACTTCCTCACTGTCCTCGGCAACCCAACTACGAAACCCATAGTGATGCGCTTCCATTTCCACTCCGGTATAACCATCTGCTGAAGTAGGCCACCTGGCCTCTGGTGCTCATACTTAACTTGCTAGCAATCTAGGCATCTCGCTACGTACTCAACTATGTCCTTCTTCTTCCGCAGCCACCAATAATGCTGCCTCAGGTCGCGATACATCTTCGTAGTACCTGGATGAATAGAATACCGAGAACTGTGTGCCTCCTCTAGAATCTTCTCCCTCAATCCATTAACATTAGGAACACATAGGCGACCTAGGAGTCGTAGAACACCATCCTCACTGATAGTAACCTCTTTGGCACCACCATGTAGTACCGTCTCCCTAAGAACCAGCAAGCACGGATCATCGTACTGACGAGCCTTGATCTGCTCAAATAATGAAGAATGAGCCACAACGCATGCAAGAACTCGACTGGGCTCTGAAATATCCAACCTCAAAAGTCTGTTAGCCAAGGACTGAAAGTCCAAAGTCAATGGCCTCTCCTCCACTGAAATGAATGTCAAACTACCCATACTCTAGGCCTTACTGCTCAAGGCATCTGCAACCACATTCGCCTTGCCCGGATGATAAAGGATGGTAATATCATAGTCCTTCAGTAACTCAAGCCACCTGTGCTACCTCAAATTGAGATCCCTCAGCTTGAACAAATGCTGTAAGCTGCGATGATCGGTGTAAACCTCACAGGACACCCTATAAAGATAATGCCTCCAGATCTTTAGGGCATGAACTATCACGGCCAACTCCAAATCATGTACGAGGTAATTCTCCTTGTAGGGCTTCAGCTGACGTGAAGTATCTATAACTCACCTCTCCTACATCAATATACAACCCATGCCAACGCGTGAAGTATTGCAATACACAGTATACATCCCTAAACCAGAAGGCAACACTAACACTGGTACTGAAGTCAATGCGATCTTGAGCTTCTGAAAACTCACCTCGCAATCATCGGACCATTGGAACGGAGAACCCTTCTGGTTCAATCTAGTCAAAGGTGCTGCAATACACGGGAAGCCCTCCACGAACCGACGATAATAACCTGCCAACCCTAAGAAGCTCCTGATCTCGGTCGCTGTGGTAGGACGAGGGCAACTCTGGACTGCCCCGATCTTCTTGGAATCTACCTTAATACCCTCACCGGATACCTCGTTCCCCAAGAATACCACAGAATCTAACCATAACTCACACTTGGAGAACTTGGCATATAGCTTCTGTTCCCACGAGGTCTGAAGCACAACTCCCAAATGTTGCTCATGCTCCTCCATACTACACGAGTAGATCAATATGTCATCAATGAAGACAATGACAAATGAGTCAATATATGGCCTGAATATGCGATTCATCAAATCCATAAACGCTGTCGGGGCATTGGTCAAGCCGAAGGATATCACTAGAAACTCATAGTGGCCATATCTAGTCCAGAAAGTTGTCTTCGGAACATCCGAAGCACGAATCTTCAGCGGATGATACACAGATCTCAAGTCGATCTTAGAGAACACCCTGGCACCCTACAACTAGTCAAACAAACCATCAATACACCGTAACCAGTACTTGTTCTATTTGATAACTTTATTCAACTGGCAGTAATCAATGCACATCCGCATAGTCCATCCTTCGTTTTTCATAAACAACACCAGTGTACCCCAAGGCGACACATTTGGCCTGACGAACCCCTTTTCTAGCAACTCCTCAAGCTGTTATTTCAACTCTTTCAGAGCCATGCGGTATGGTGGAATAGAGATAGGCTGGGTACCTAGCACCAAATCAATACAGAAATCGATATCACGATCTGGTGGCATGCCTGGTAGATCAGAAGGAAACACATCGGAGAACTCCTGCACCACGAGCATTGAATCAATCATGGGAGTATCTACAACAGTATCCCGAACATAATCCAAATAAGCCAAACAACCCTTCTCGACCATATGTCGAGCCTTTAAGAAAGAAATATACCTACTGGATGTACTGATTGATGAACCCATCTACTCCAATCTAGGCAACTCTGGCATCGCCAAGGTAACAGTCTTGGCATGGCAATTAAGAATGGCATGGTATGGAGACAGGCAGTCCATGCCCAGGATGACCTCAAAGTCGATCATGTCGAGTAACAGAAGATTCGCTTTGGTCTCACAGCCACAGAAAGTCACAATACAGGACTGATAAATCTGATCCACAACAACAAAATTGCCCACTAGCATGGAAACATATACAGGAGCAGCCAAGGACTCACGAGAAACACTTAGAATATGAGGAAATAGAGATGAAACATATGAATGCGTATACCCTGGATCAAATAGTACCGAAGCATCCCTACCGCAGATAGAAATAATACTTGTGATCACGGCGTCTGAGGATACTACATCTGGTCTGGCTGGAAAGGCATAGAACCTAGCTGGAGCACCACCTGACTGGCCTTCACCTCTAGGGAGACCCCTACCCACCTGCCCTCCACCTCTGGCCGGCCAGACGACTAGTGCGACAGCTGGTGCGGTGATCATGGGCTGATGGCCCTACTGTACTGCCTTGACCCGAAGCCTGGGGCAGAATCTCCTTACATGACCAAGCTCTATGTACTCATAGCAACCTCTCGATGTAGAAGATGACTAACCCTGAGTCTGACCCTGGGACCTGAACACCCATTGGGAACACCTGAATAGCCGGTGGACGGTAGGAGATCTCTAGAATGGCGCTAACATAGGGCCACAGTGGAGCACCCCGAGAAGGTGGCGGTGTTGAATACGTGGGCTTGCTAGACTGGCCCCTCATAAACTGACCTCTACCCCCAGACGGAGCACTACTGAACCCTCCAGAATATCGAGACCGCTTGTCCCTCGGCGCATGTGATCTCGTCTAAGTTCACACCTCAATTCGAGATTATGAAAACGGCCGATGTAATAATAGTACCCAACAAGAGTCGGGGTCGAATTCCACAGGGAGCTATATGAATGGGAGTTAGTAGTATATATCTTAGCGCGTGAGTTTGTATAACTAAATTTGTACTTCCACAATATTTTGTTTGTTTAAAAATATAAATTACACTACGATTGCAATTTAAAGACTGAAACTGGGAAATTAGTTTTGTTGTTTTTCAAATGATATAAAAGGCCTAGGGCTATGACCTTCACCTAGGTATTTGCCTAATGGGTTGTAAACTTTAAAGCTTGTTTTATTGGTCGGGGTATATTATAGCTATCAAAACTCGGTTACCCACTACCTCTCGGTCAGAGAATGATTTTTCCCAATTTGGCTTTCTCAAATCCAAATGGGCATTGAACAAAACGGTTGAATAAAAGCTCAAGTCGGGTTTTACTATCTCTAGGTTCAACCCATTCTCTTGATTGACCCAATTTCTTGTTAGCTAAGTTTTCCTAGACTAAGTCTCTCTTTCTCAAGTAGAGATCAAGTCAAATAGGCATGAACTAATGTTTGCAACCATTAATTCTTCAAATAAAAGCAAGAACAAGGCTAAATAATAAATACCCAACCATAATCAAGCAATAAATCAAACACCCATTAAGTTTATACATTAGGGTTGGGTCACAACCCTAATAAAAATCTAGCTACTCATGCTTAAACTAGAAGAAATAGGAGAAGAAATGATAATTAAACCCATATTGCTAATTAAATTGATAAACTCTATGTTCAAAAAGCTCAAAATAGCTAAAACTACTAAAAAGAGTAAAATAAACTGTCTACTGTAGCATCTGATGTCAAAAGTTTACCTAAGAAAGTGAAACTCTTCTATTTATACAAGGCTGAAATTTTCGGACAAAAATGCCCTTTCGAGGGTTCTACGGCCGCACAATTCTATGTGCGGTCTGCACTTTTCTTTAGCTTGATAGGATTGAAAATCTGCAGCCACATAATTCTGATTTGCGGCCGCACTGCTCTCCTTCTGCGGTCTGCATAATTGTAAGTGCGGCCGCACCTTACTCTTCTGCGGTCCGTACAGTAATTGTGCGGTCCGCACTTTTGTTGGACTTGAGATGCAGGTTCTCTGAACTTTTTCTCTGACCCAGCTTCTGCGGCCGCACATTTCATGTGCGGACCGCACTTTGCACATTTCTCTGATGGCAATTTCTTCACAACCTGCGGCCGCAGATGATATTCTGCGGTCCGCACTTCTAAAGCTTTTGTGTCTACTTTTGTCCTTGCGTTCAGATTATTCCTTCTTGAGTTGGATTTCATCTTGGGAGCTCATCTTCCAATATTCCTGCAATTAAGTACATTTCATCAATTTTCGGGAACACGATTAAGCGCTTTTGGACTAAAATGAAAGATAAAGCGCGCTAATAAGTAGTCAAAATCCCCACTTATCAACTCCCCCAAACTTAAGCTTTTGCTTGTCCTCAAGCAAATAAAGTAATTCCCACCTCCACAAGTTAAGAGCTATTCCAGCTAATCAAAGGTAAGTTATTCACACATCAATTGGGACCAACAATTACCCACACCATTTATGAATTATCAACAAGGCAACAAGTTAAACTTTTAAGCATAGATAGTTTTAGTCTGACACTTGAGTATCAAGAGTTGACTTTGTTCATCAAGGAAGCTCGCTCTTTCATGTAGGTCATTGTGGATCCCAAACTCCTCCTCCTCTACTCTCCGTTTGCCTATCTCACTTAAGAATATAGAACTAAATCCAAAGATTTGTGAAAGGTTCACTCAATTCTCTCAAAAGAATGTCGCAAGTATGGCTTTAAGTACCATAGGCTTTCCCCTCATGTAAATCACCACTAATGTAAGTTTACTCGGCTTAAAATCACATAGGGATTTTTCGGAATGCAATGAAGGCTTTTGGACTAAGGTTGGATATGCTATGAGAGAACGGGTCATCTTTTCTTAAGTACTCCATTTTCTTTTCTAGGCTCATGCTTTGCCAACTCTTTGAGGCATTTTCTTTTCCTTAGGGAAACTAGAGAGACTTAACATCACTGTTTCTTAGTCATGATATTTATTTTCTCCTTCTTTGATTTCTCCATGCTTTGCATCATTAGTTTTCTTTGAATCCCTTCAACTCTTCAATTTATTCACTCTCTATTTGTTCTTTCTTTTTCTTGCATTTTCTTTTCTTCATTTCTTTTCTCTTTTGTGCCTTGATACATTTTTCAAACTCCTCGTCTCTCCCCTAAACTTATGTTTTTAGCCAATTGTTTCACAAAAGTGTTAAGAAAATCTCGGGTGCCAAGAGAGGGTCACGACAAAATGGGTAAAGGCTTGTAACATGATTATCAAATGAGAAAGGTTTTAGGCTCAAATGGGTTGACTAGGGATAACAACATTGATGGGCCATGGAAATTTTCAAGTGGGACAAGGAGAGCCTACAATCATTTCTCAAGCCAAGCAAAACTTAAAATTTCGCCTAGAAACACATTCGGGGTAAGTTCTAGAGCATTCGCACGGGTACTTGGACTTGCAACAACAACATCTCACCCCTCACACAGATGGATTGTTAAAAAGGATAGAGTTGAGGGCCCACAACGACCATATTCAAGATTGAAAATCACTATGGTTCGACAAAACCACTCGATGATTGCCTAAGTCAACACAAGAGTCCAAAGGTCACTAACTAGAGCTATTTCTTTCCAAAAACTTTATTTTTAACCATAAGCACGTAACTAAGTGTGTTGGTACCGAGTGAAGCATGTTTGACTCTTCGAGCATGACTCAATTAGGTCTTTTTATTCATTATTACTACTATTATTACCTAACTACCAAAAATGAACTCAATCCCTTAAGAAGGTTGTCACGCCATCCATCGTTTGTAAGAGTCACCCGGTTCACAAAAAAAAAACTACCTTTGGAAAGAACCGTGGCATTAATAAAACCAATGGCTTATTATCCACTAAAACATAAAAAGAAGCTATTAAAGCAAAAAGAATCTACTAATTCAAAAAGCAAATCCAAAAGAAGCTACTAAGTCAAAAAGAAGACAAACATAAAGATAAAGAAGCTATAAAACAAAATATTATTGAAAGCTAGATGAATATACATAATGAGGGAATAGAGAGAATATATACAATAACGAGAAAGAAGAAGAAAATAGTAATAAGTTAATTATAGGCCAAATGTGTCATAGTTATCAAAATACAGAATCAGAATCATAAAAATATCAAAGAAACTCCACCTCCCCAAATAAAAATAAGCATTGTCCCCAATGCTTAACAAAATAAGAGTATACGAAGGGTGAGGGTGAAGAAAACTCCCTATGACTCTGTGGCCATCTTTGTGTCCCCAGCAGTGGCACCGACCTCAATCTCCAACTGGATCTCATCATCCTCAAGTTCGGGAGTAGCTGGGTTGGTAAACATCTGACGGATTGTCTCAGCAGTGTCAGCAACAAGGTATGCCTCCTTAGACTGGCCAGCTGCTGCAGTGGTCTCTATGGGATTTGGGCGTGGGTAGTGCGGGTCTATCAATATGTCAAATGGAATGTCTCCGACTGCTGCAAGCTTGGTGACCTGTCGCCGGAGCTTATCCACTGATTTCTTCAAAGCTTGCGCATCTTCTTTACTTCTTTGGCCTATTCTTCAATCACGAACCCATGATGTACCAGAGTGGCCATGATAGTGTTTTGGTTGTCCAGGATCTTCTTCAAAGTTTCTTCGACTGTGGGAGGAATCTGGGGTACCGGCATAGATGACTGTGTTGCAATATGACTGGATATGTCAGATAGCTTTGCAATAGTTGTCTGCATCCAGTTGTTTAGGCTCGCCAAAGTCTAGGAGACTCACAGCGCAGATAGTGGGGCAGAAGGCATAGGCACTGGCTTCAAAGCCGAGGAGGGAGGAACTGAGGCTAAAGGTAGAGGCATGGCAACTGCACTGGTAGAAGGCTCTACTGAAGTGGATGGCGTATCAATTGTCTCTGTACCCACCACCGATGGCTCATCAGATTGGCCTACGGTGGTAGTCGGCTGACTCTTTCTCTTTGGGTTGTGTGCATCCATCAGAGAATACCAAGAGAAAGGCTTCTTTGCCCGAACCTTCGTGTCAAAATCCCTAGGCTCTACCCGTGCATCTGTAGGGTACTAATTGAGGGTGTTGGGATATGAGTAGGACGTATCAGCCTGCGTGGTGACCACTGACATGTTGGCCGACATCATGGCACCCACATTGATCGGGTACCCGGCCATAATAGATGCGACTAGAATAGCCCGTGGAATAGGTATGTTTATCTCGTTCTGGCATGGGTCTAGTCTGTTGCATACGAAGGTCTGCCATCCCTTCACCTCAAAATTTCGGGTGTTTCGCTGAATAGGAACCCCTACAGTAATCTATGGTGGTGGCGGCCCCGGGGCTGCAAGAATCTCAGCTAGCCATGGGCGAGCTGCATCACCCATCGCCAGCTTCTCCAAGTATTGCACTGGCTCCACGTCCTCATACCCCAAGTAGGAGTTCAGTGTGTGCTGGTCGAACCGCACCTTCAGGTTTATCACTTTTGTAACTTTGGTCCCTTTCTTTATGTGTGCCATATTGGTATAGAATTCCTGGACCAAATACTCCTTGGCATCAACCCCAGTCTGGATAAAACACATCCACCCCTTCTTCTCCCGGAACTATCTCAACACGGATGGATTACACTTGTCAAGATCTTTGAATTGGAATTGTCGCTCAAGAGTGAGCGTCTCACCGGCCACCACTGATGGAAGCTGGTGAAGGCAGCGCGACTCACAAAACGGTCCTCCCAGACCTCTTTCTTCTTCGACCTCTCAAAGCTGGATACTGTAGTATCACCCCCTCGACCATTGCCCGGAATATCATCAACAACGGCTGTTGGTGCCTCAGGGGCAGGTGTAGAAGAAGGCTCCGAAGCCTGACTGGCACTCTCCGAACCCTCGAAGGTGATATGCGAGGAGGAAGGCTTGTCCCGGAGTTGATACCTTCCTTGTGGCTGCTGTGGTTGTGATTGGACAGCAGGCTGCTCTTGCACTGAGTCGCCCTCCGATGCTTACTGATATTGGGCATATGAACTATATTCGGAGGGCTCAGGCTATCTTCCTCGGCCTATTGTAGCTTTCTTGGTGATTATCTTCCGGAGGGCGAGGGGTAAAGTGCCTTTGGCTCGGCCTATGGAAGGTTCACCCCTCCCTTTTGAAGTGTCACCGCGGCCACGAGATCTAACCATTTTCTGTAATAAGCAACAACAGAAGTTACTTGTAATTCAATTGCACATAGACAGTATATCACAGTGTAAAACATGAGTGGGGGGTGGGGAAGTGCGGTCCGCACAATTACAAGTGCGGCCGCAAACTGGGTTGTGCGGACCGCACAATTTGGACTTGTGTCCGCAGAGATAGAACTGCGGTCCGCATAATTTTGAGTGCGACTGCATAATAGAAGTGTGGTCCGCACATTTCTCATTACGGCCGCACATTAGATTTTCCAAAAGTGCCAACTCTCTGATGACAGAGATTGGCCTGATCTGCGGCCGCACACACTTTTCGGCGGTCACGGTGGAATTTCTGCGGTCCGCACAATTTCAAGTGCGGACACATAATCTTACTTGACCAAGGACCCTAGATCTCAACTCTGCGGACCGCACAATTGCTTGTGCAGTCGCAGATTTCAAAATCAACTTGATCAGATCTATATGGTTTTCAAGTTTTTGCACAGTTTCAACATGGTATTAACAATTACGCATGCAAATCAAGTTACTAGTCCCCATAAAGCAATTAGTAGTTGACCCAACACAGATTAACTCCCATATGGTAGTAAAATTGAAATCTATTAACAAATGGCCTACAACTATCTAACAAATTATAAATTTAACTAAACAAAGTGAAAACTTCTATGAGAAATTAAACATACCAGATATGAAGGAGTGCAACTAAGTGATCACATATATGTATGGAGTGTGGCAGATAATTGAACAAATGATTTCCAAGTTTTAGAATTTAGAGTGCTCAAAGAGGGAAAAACGTGTACAGTAGCCTAAGGCTACTATTTATACTTAGACGCAGACTTGGGGAATCAACAGAGGAGTGTGGCCGTAGAATTCCTTCTATGGTCCGCACTCTGTTACCTGAAGGCTCAAAAGCCTTGTTGATCTGCGGTCCGCACAATTTGTGGTGCGACCGAAGATTTTGGCTGCGGACCGCATAATTCGATGTGCGTCCGCAGAATGGCCAATTCTCTTACATACCAAACTTCAGAGAGTTTGCAATTTCCTATCTGAATTTGTGTGGTCCGCACAAGAATTGTGCGGTCGCAGATGCCTTCTGTTGTAGCATTCAAAATTGTGCGGTCCGAATTTTTTCCACACTTAGCCAATTTTTCTGAGCACAATTCCTGTAAAGCACACTCATTCCTGCAACACACTTCAAATCCAGTTAGCACAAAATAACACCTATCTACAAAAGAAGAAAAGAAAAAGAAAAAGAAGACATCAGTTGCCTCCCAAGAAGCGCCTGATTTAACGTCGCGACACGACGCAGATTACCATCAGCTTGTCCCAAATAATGCTTCACTCGGTGACCATTGACTCGGAATACCTCATCATTTTTGTTCTTCAAGTCCAATGCGCCAAAAGGTGTCACACCCACAATTTCAAAGGGACCACTCCATTTGAATTTCAGCTTTTTGGGAAACATCTTCAATCGTGAGTTGAACAACAAAACAAGATCTCCCACCTTAAACTCCTTGTTTCGGATCTATTTGTCATGAAGGTACTTCATTATCTCTTTGTACAAGGATGAACGTGCATATGCATGGTACCAGAACGCATCCAATTCATTCAAATGTACAGCCCCCAAGTTGGCGGCTGCATCCCAATCAAGATTCAACTTCATTAAAGCCCACATAGCTTTGTGCTCAAGTTCCACCAGAAGATGATAAGCTTTGCCAAACACCAACCGGTATGGAGACATCCCGATAGGAGTTTTGAAAGCAGTCTGATAAGCCCATAGTGCATCATCAAGCTTCTTGACCAATCCGTCCGGTTAGCATTCACTGTTTTGGACAAGATACTCTTTATCTCCCGGTTGGAGAGTTCCACTTGACCGCTAGCTTGAGGATGATAGGGTTGTAACTTTATGAGTGACACCATACTTGCTAAGCAAAGTGTCAGAAGCCTTGTTTTAAAAACGCGACCCCCCATCGCTTATGATAGCCCGCGGAGTACCAAATCTTGTGAAAATATTCTTCTTCACGAACGCCACCACACTTCTCGCTTCATTATTGGGTAGAGAAATGGCCTCAACCCATTTAGACACATAATCAATCACGACTAAGATATAGTTGTTTCCACAAGAACTCACAAAAGGACCCATGAAGTCAATACCCCACACGTCAAAGATATCGATCTCCAAAATGGTAGTGAGAGCCATTTCATTCTGTTTCGAGGTTCCACCGGCCCGTTGGCATTCATCATATCTTTTCACAATATTACTTGCATATTTGTAGAGAGTGGGATAATAGAAACCACAACTTAGCACTTTAGCCGCCGTTCTTGATCTGCCATGGTGACCACCATAAGGCGAAGAATGGCAAGCCTCAAGAATAACATGTTGCTCTTCATCCGGTACACATCTTCTAATTACCCCATCCGTGCAAATTCGGAAGACGTAAGGTTTGTCCCAATAATAATCTTGACAATCCCGTTTGAGCTTTTTCCTTTGATTTGATGAGAACTCATCCAAAATGATTCCACATAAAAGGAAGTTTGCTAGATCGGCAAACCATGGCATCTCCTTCATTGAAATGGCCAAGAGTTGCTCATCGAGGAAGGAGTCATTGATTTCAAGGCCATCATGCGGCCTCCCCTCCTCCTCCAAACGAGACAAGTGGTCCGCCACTTGATTTTCACTCCCTTTTCGATCTTGAATGTCAATATCAAACTCTTGCAACAATAGCACCCATCTCATCAACCTAGCTTTTGAATATTTCTTCCTCATAGGATAGCGAAGTGCCGCATGATCCGCCTGAACAATAACCTTTGCATCCATCAAGTATGGACGGAACTTCTCAATTGAAAACACAATGGCAAGGAGCTTTTTTTCAATAACGGTTTAATTTACTTGGGCATAATTCATGGTCTTACTAGCATAGTAGATCGGATGAAAAATCTTGTTGATACGCTGCCCCAAAATTGCTCCAACCGCTACATCACTTGCATCGCACATGATCAAAAAAGGAATACTCCAATTAGGAATGGTGATAATGGGAGTTATTGTCAACTTGAACTTTAGCAATTCAAAGGCTCTCACGCAATCATCATTGAAGTGAAACTTAGCATCTTTCTCTAAAAGCTTGCACAAGGGTTCACCACTGTGGAAAAATCCTTTATGAAGCACCGGTAGAACCCTGAGTGACCCAAGAAACTTCTCATGCCTTTCACTAATGTTGGAGGTGGAAGTTTAGAAATCACCTCTATCTTTTCCTTGTCGACCTCAATGCCCTTCTTTGAAATTTTGTGGCTAAGGACAATGCCCTCCTCGACCATGAAATGACATTTCTCCCAATTCAACACCAAGTTCATTTCTTCACACCTTGCCAATACTTTATCCAAATTTTCCAAGAAATCATCAAAGGAATCCCCGACTACCAAAAAGTCATCCATGAAGACTTCAAGGTAGTCCTTGACCATATCCGTAAAGATCGCTATCATATACCATTGAAAAGTTGTCGGTGCTTTGCATAAGCCAAATGGCATTCGCTTGAAAGAGAAAGTGCCATAGGGACAAGTGAAAGTTATTTTCTCTTGATCTTCCGGGGCAATAAGGATTTGGTTATAGCCAGAATATCCATCTAGAAAGCAATAGAAAGCACGGCCGGCCAACCTATCAAGCATTTGGTCAAGAAAGGGGAGTGGGAAATGGTCTTTCCTTGTCACTTTGTTTAGCTTCCGATAGTCCAAACACACTCTCTACCCGGTCACCGTTCTTGTTAGAATCAACTCGTTCTTATCATTGGTGACCACAATTATGCCCCCTTCTTAGGGACACATTGCACCGGAGAAGTCCACGAACTATCGAAAATGGGGTAGACCACCCCGACATCTAACCATTTGATGATCTCCTTTTTGACCACGTCTTGCATGGATTCATTGGGTCTCCTTTGATATTCTATAGAGGATTTGGAATCTTCCTCCAAGTTAATCTTGTGCATGCAAAATGCGGGACTTATTCCCCGAATATTCGCCAAAGTCCACCCAATGATTTTCTTCCTCTTGTGGAGCACCACCAATGTAGAATCAACTTGCACGTTAGTCAAACAAGAGGAAAGAATAACCGGTAAAGTAGAACAAGGGCCAAGGAATTCATACCTGAGATGTGGAGGCAATGGCTTCAAATCCAAGAAAGGAGGCTCTTCAATTGAAGACATTGTAGGAGGAGTTTTCATATTCTCAAGATCCAAGGAAAGTTTCCGGGGTGCATAGTTGTACGACCCCATTCCTTGCAAAAAATTAACACATTCCATGAAGCCATCCTCCTCGTCATCATCACAATTTAGAAAGACGGCCTCCAACATGTCACCCACATTAATCGTGGCACTTGTATCATCAATAATCACATCGGTCACCAAGTCCACGAACGAACACACTTCATTGCTATTCGGTTGCTTCATAGATTTGCACACGTGGAACATTACCTTTTCATTACCCACCCAGAAAGTGAGTTCTCCGGCTTCCACATCAACAAGAACCTTCCCCGTAGCAAGGAAAGGTCTACCAAGAATAATCGGGACCTCATAGTCCACTTCACAATCAAGAATAACAAAATCCACCGGGAGAATGAACTCTTCAACTCGAACCAATACATCCTCAATCACCCCTAGCGGTCTCTTCATTATACGATCATCCATTTGTAATCTCATAGATGTGGGTCTTGGTTGCCCAATTCTCAATGTCTTGAAAACCGAATAGGGCATCAAATTGATACTCGTCCCAAGATCACAAAGAGCTTTTGCAAACTCGGCACTTCAAATGGTACAAGGAATTGCGAAAGCACCGGGATCTTCCAACTTAGGAGCCATCGAATGCACGATTGCACTCACTTGGTGAGTGACTTTGATAGTTTCAAAATTCATCGATCTCTTCTTCGTCACCAAGTCTTTCATAAACTTAGCATATCCGGGCATTTGCTCCAAATCTTCAACTAATGGTACATTTATCGAGAGACTCTTCATCATATCAATGAACCTTTTAAATTGATTCTCGCCATTTTTCTTGGCAAGCCTTTAAGGATAGGGAAGAGGTGGCTTAGGCAATGGTGCCTTAGCTTTTTGCACTACCGGTTTCGGTATGTCAATCACATGATCCCTAGACGGGTTCACTTCCTCTTGAGTCTCGTCCACCGTGTCATCAATATCAATCCACACTTACTTCATCATTAGCTTGCACTACATTAGTTGGGATCTCCTAATCTTCTACCACTTGGTAACCATCCACAAGTTTCCTTTGACTTGAGGTGGGTATATTCTTCTTACCTCTTCCACTTCTTGTAGTAATGGCCATGGCATGCCTCCTATTGTTCCCACCCTTCGGGTTTACCACCGTGTCACTTGGTAGTACCCCCTTAGGACGAGAATTGAGAGTTTGAGAGATTTGACCCATTTGCACCTCTAGATTGCAGATCGATGTGTTGTGTGAAGCAAGTTGGGCATCGAAATCGGCATTCTTCTCCATCATTTGTTTGAATATGTTTTCAATACAGCCCATTTCATTGTTGGAAGAACAAGGACCATGGGAAGGATAAGGGGTTGGGTTGTTCGGTTGGTGAGACATCGGGGGCCTTTGAAAATCCGACCCCCGATTTCCTTGATTGTTGTTCCACCCGCCTTGGTTATTGCCTCCCTAATTGCCTTGGTTATTATTATTATTATGCCAATTCCCTTGGTTATTGCTTTCACTCTAATCACTTTGATTGTTTCCACCACTCCAATTACCTTGATTTTGAGAATTCCAATTGCCTTGATTGCTTGAAGGTCTCCATTGTTGTTGACTAGGGCCTTGGAAGTTGTTTCTTTGCCCTTGAGAATTGTTCACATATTGGATCTCCTCTTCTTGGTTATTGTAAGATTCATCTTGAGCAAATACGCTATCATCTTGCACAAAATTATCCACTCTTTGTTGCACTTGTGTACTTCTTGTTCTTCGCTTGTTCACCATCATATTTACTCCCTCCATTGCATTGACTTGCCTCGGGTTTTGCACTTGTTGAAGTTGAGCCTTTTCCAATTGGTTCATGGTAGTTGTTAACTCGGTTATGACTTGTCCATGGTCATGTAGCTCTTTGTGAAGAAGAATCACATTTGGATCACCTTATGGAACATTGGCTCTAGACTGCCATGCCGATGAAATATCAGCCATCTCATCCAAAATATCACACGCCTCCGCATAGGGGCAATATTTCACCATTGTTCTATACCTTTCCTATATCTCGTGTAATGGTTCATTGGGCTCTTGCTTGAATGATAGAATTTCATCCCAAAGAATAGCCATGTGCCCGAGAGAGAAGCACTTTGAAATAAATTTCTCCGCTAGTTCATCCCAATTATCAATGGAATGATTTGGCAAACGTTCCAACCAATCTAAAGCTTTTCCCCATAGAGAGAAGGGAAAATCCTTAGCCTCAAAGCATCCTCAGAGACATTTGTTTGTTTGCTCTCCCAACACTTATCTACGAACCCCTTCAAGTGTTTATATGCATTTTGACCCGGTGCACCGGTAAAGAACCCTCGTTGCTTGAGCAAAGTGAGCATCGCATTAGTTATTTGGAAGTTTCCCGCCCTAATACGGGAAGGGACTATAGCACTTGCATACCCTTCATTCGGCAATACCCGGTGTGGAGCCGCTCATGGTGGAGGTGGGGGTGGAGCGGGTACATTGTCTTAAGGCGGTAGGCCTCGTCTATTGGCTTGAGGTTCAAGAGGGACCTCATCTATTTGATCATCCTCAACATCCATATCCCCCATGGCTATGTTTTCGAGCTCGTTGTTTTCCATGATTGCACCTACAATACTCACACGTTAGTAACAAGGAAGGAAAAGAAGATATCCCCAAAACACACCTAAATATATAGCTAACACCGTTTTTAGCTCCCCGGCAACGACGCCAAAAATGGATCTCGTCCAAGTTCACACTAGAATCCCGGTGCGGACATAAAATCCGCTGGGGCAGGCTCAGCTGTAGGTACCTCACCCTGCTCCTCAATAACAGGATCCTCTACTAGATCCACTTGTGGCACAACATGAGAAACTCTAGGACGCCCTCGTCCTCTGGCAGGAGATGGAGCCCTCCCTCGACCTATGCCTCAGCCTCTAGCAACAGGGGGAGCAGCTCCTCTACTGCCAGGTACATCTGCCATGCGTGTTCTCACCATCTGTGAGAGAATAAGAGAAAGATACTTAGCACAACATCAACTGCACGATAGGAGATGAAGAAAGAGAAGTTTCCTAACACCCTATAGCCCCTCGAAGATAAGTACGGACGTCTCCGCACCGATCCACAAGACTCCACTACGCCCGCTCATGACTTAGTGAGACCTATGTGAACCTAATCCTCTGATACCTAGCTGTCACGACCCAATTCCCAATATTGGCCGTGATGGCACCCAACGTCGCCTCTAGGAAAGCCAACGGTGAACTATCCATGTCATTGTTCATTTTAATATTTTTAAAGTAATTGATTTTATTTAATAAGAGAACGATTAATAGATGATTGTAGTAATATAAGGCATAAAGTAACAAAAGAGTAAAATAGTGGATTTAATACTCAAACCATATAATATCTACTAGAATATTCCCAAAATCCGGTGTCATAAGTGTATGAGCAAACGAGTAGAATATACAAAACCTCCTATGCTACTGTCTGGAGTAAGATCGACAGAAAAATAAATATAACAAGAAGAGACTCTGAGCGCTGCAAAACGACATAGAGAGCAGCTCATCACTAAGTCTCCGGGTAGCGAGGGTACGCGCCTGTATGGCCGCCAGATGCACCCACCTCAGATCCTGCACGATTAGTGCAGAAGTGTAGCGTGTGTATATAAAAAAACATGTACCCAGTAAGTATCTAGTCTAACCTCGAAGAAGTAGTGACGAGGGGTCAACATCGACACTTACTATGGGTCAATAAATAAGGTGAAGAAATTATAAATAGGCATCAAATACATTAGTAATAATGCAATAATGAGCAATAAATAAGTGATTCTTTAACTAGATATCAATTTATAATCTCCGACTATCACATACTAATTTCAACAAATAAGAACCATCAAGTAATTATAAATTCTCAAGTCATGGAAGAAATATGAAGTATAATCGGACTACGAGCAATATCACGCACGATTTATACCGAGGTCGTACGGCCAAATCCAGAATAGTGTGTACACTACCGAGGATCGACCTACGCAAACCATAGATGCATCTATTATACTGCTGAGGCGTTCAGCCCGATCCACAGGAAGAGAGAATACTCTACGAACTCCAATTAACGGCTACTACATAAAGATAATATTCAAGGAAGGTATAATTGCTACCAACAATTAAGTAACCCGCCAAAATTCAAGGTAGTGAAGCTCGGTCTTTGCAAATTCTTTATCCAATCTTTCAAATATAATTTTAAGGAATTAAACTAATAAGTTGGGCACAAATAATACAAGAAATACATGGTAGAGTCCTAAAACCATCCGGACATAAGAATAATTTTAGTTACATGCGGATTCTAGTCACATCGTGCACATGTAGCAACCACAATTATTAGCAAACAATCACTTATAGCACCTACGGGGATAATTCCCTCTTAAAAGGTTAGGCAAGAGACTTACCTCATTTTCAAGTCGTCTTCCCGGTCCACAATTCACATTAAAGCCTCAAATCGATGTCACGCAATCCCAAACTTGCCAAATATTGTATAAATTAATCAATATATGCTCAAAAGTTTATAATTTAACTATTAGATTAATTACCCAACCCAAATTGGAAGATTCCTAAAACTCACCCCAGGCCCACGTGCCTGGATTCCGGAAATTATTGCAAATAAAAGTTACCATAACCTCACGATCCCAAATATATAATTTTTACTCAATTCCATAATCATTTTTGTGGTCTAATCCCATTTTTATCAAAATCTAGGTTTTTCAACTAAATCCTAAAGTTTTCACAATTTATATGTCAAACTCTACCCAAAATTCGTGTATTAAACTCACATTAAGTAGTAATTACTTACCTTACAATGATAGGTGAAAATCCCTCTCCAAGAGCTCCAAAATCGACCAACCCAAAGTGAAGATAAGAGAAAAAGATCCTAATTCCAGATATAAATGCACCCTTCTGCCCCCATCGGCTTTCGCTTCTGTGAAAATTTCGCCGCTTCTGCGGCTCCGCATTTGGGGAAACTACATCGCAGATGTGGTCCTCACCCAACTGGCCCCCTTCCGCTTCTGCGCTCCATTCCCCCAGCTCCAGTCCGCTTCTGCGGTCGCGCACCTGCGCTCCCATGTCTACACCTACGGACTCAGCCCATCTAGCCAAAACTCGCACCTGCGGCTAGCCAGCCGTTTCTGCAGTGCCACACTTGCGGCAAATTCTTTGCAGGTGCGAAAACACCAAACCCAGCTGCCTTCAGCAATTCTCCTAAGTTCAAACATGTCCGCACATCATCCGAATAGCACCCGATGCCCCCGGGGCCTCGTCCAAACACACCAACAAGTTCTTAAACATAAAATGGGCCTGCTCGAACCCTCGGAACGCATAAAACAATATCAAAACTAAGAATCGCACCCAAACTAAATTGAATCAAATTATGAACTTCAAGCTTTTCCAACATACTCCGAATGTGCCGAATCATACTTAGACTACTCGGAGTGATACCAAATTTTGCGTACAAGACATAAATTACAATACGAAACTATTTCCAAGCTTATAATCCCAAACAGAGCTCGATAACACCAAAGTTTATTCCAAACCAAATTTAAAGAACTTCAAAACTTTCAATGCGCCAACTTTCAACATTAAGCGCCGAAACGCTCTCGGATCGTCCAAAACCCGATCGGAACACACGTCCAAGTCCAAAATCATCATACGAACTTATTGGAACCATCAAATACTAGTTCTAAGGTCGTTTACTAAAAATATTGACTCAAGTCAAACTTGGACATCTTAGGCCACTATTAAGGAACCAAGTGTTTCGATTTCAACCCGAACCCTTCCAAACCCAAATCAACCATCTCCGCAAGTCATAAAATAGTAAAGTCACATACATGGAGTCTTAATTAGGGGAATGGGAATCTAGAAAATAAAATGATCGATCGGGTCGTGACATCTACTATTATTTTCGGTTTAATTGTTTGATTGTGGAATAGTTGGGGAAACTTATGAAGAAATACAAACAACTGCCTTTGCTTTCAATTAGACCATACAAATTGAACTAAACCATCCATGCCTTGTGTATTTTTCTCTAAAAGAAGAGAAATTTCAATATTAAGTTTGTGTTAAGCTCTTTAAATTTTTTTTTCACACTTGGTCTTTGTGAGTGAGAATTAGAAACTTAAAGTAACATCTGCATGTAGAGTTACCACCTGATTTTTGATGAAATTGTGATATAGATAGAGCTATTTATTTTTTGTTCACATTGATAAGCTGTTGAATGTACAAAAGTCCATAAATGTTCTCAAAGTCTTGAAGCTTAATGCTTGATGTATCCGTCACAGATGGAGCTGAAATATTTTGTTTAATGACTACATTTATTTTTTAGCAGGCTCATAAAACACATCAATTCTTTTTTGTTTTTCCATTTCCCCTTTTTTCCCTATTTGGTTAGCCCCCAAGGGTTGAATAGTTTGTATTAGTGGTGAAGGAACGTGAATAATATAATTTCTCAAATAAAACTTTTAGAGTCATTATCATTTCCTTGGTTACAGAAGAGCGCAAAAAATGGATTTTGAATGTTATTTCATTGCCAATCAACTTTTTATTCTATTTGTTTAGATATATTGATTTCTTATAATTTCATTCCTCTGTTGGAGACCTATATATCCTGATTTGAGAAAGAGAAAGAGCAAGCACGATTCCAAAAGGATATCCTGATTTGAGAACTATATATTCATTGGAAGTAAGTAGTCTGTTGTTGTCCTTGCTTTTCCGGTTCTTATCTTTACACTTTGGTGAATTTTCCTGTTTGGATCATTGCTTTCTTGTGAGCTTTTTTCTCATCTTCTGTTTCTCTATTATATCTGTTATGGCATGCTAAGGCTTTGCACCCAAAAAATTTAATATGTCAGTCGTTTTTGCTTGATACCATATTTTTCATGACCCAGCCTAGGGTCGCGATGGATAACCGACACTAAGTGCCGATCATCACTAAACTTGCTGATAATCTACTAATCATGAATATAAACAGATAAACTGAACAAGCATAAGCATAGTTGATAAGAACTGTACAATCTGGAAAGCTGACAAGGCTAACACAAGCTGACATATAAAACCATACTAACTGCACATGTGCATATCTACAGGCCTCTAGGAGTACTGAACTGAACAAGTACTGGACGGAACAGGGCTCCGTCATACCTAAACTAGCTGACTGTACATATACAAAAAGGTAAATAAATCTCGGAATAAGCGAAGTGACTCCAACAGTTGGTGGATGACCTACTGATGTGGCTCAAAAGCTGATCTATCTGTACCTGCGCGACATGAAACGCAGCGCCCCGGAAGGGACGTGAGTACGATATGTACAATGTATGTAGGGTGAAAAACATATATAAATCATATTAAAGTATGACTGTAAGAGGGAAATGTGAATATAAGCTGAAAGCTAAACAAGAGTCTGAACTAGCAACTGGTCTAGAACTGAACCGAAGTTTAAGATGAAACTGTGCTGAAACTGAACAACTATCTGAACTGGTATCTGTCTGGTGTTGTGGGATGTATTCCCCCAATCAGCTAACTGTAAAATTAAACTAGCCTCATGTGTAGTCATGCAATGCAAAATGTAGCTATATACGCGTACGTAACATGCCTGACTGGCGTTATAGGCTATATCCCCCAAGCAGGTAAATATATAATAAAAAAGTCTGGGTGGTGTTATAGGCTATCTCTCCCAACATATAATCAATAGGCCTTGTTGGCGTTATGGGCTATCTCCCCCCAGCATATAATCAATAGGTCTCGTTGGCGTTATGGTCTATATCCCCCCGATATAATCAATGTAAGCATGTATGAGACATAACACATGTGGAAACATCACATGAACTCAAGAGATCATGAAGGAAACTATAAACAGAATAAAAAACATAATCCGATGCTCATCGTCCATATATTGGACGGAGGATCTTATCCCCATTTTAGGGAGAAACTGAGTATGTACATGAGATACTACGGCTAATTAACTCATTAGGATCCCTCTAGAATCAATTTAGAACCAAAGAACTCAAAATTTATCCAACTATTTGAATTTTCAAAAATTTTGGCAGAGTTTCCCCTAAAACTGGATGATCCCCAAAATAAATCAAGGACCATAATATACATAGAAATGGATACCCGTACAAGATAATAAAATCAAACTAAAGGATATCCTATTATCCAAAATAGTGTCAAACGATCGACAAAATAAAATTATGAACATAATGTTGGCTCATAGTGGCTAACTTGTGACATGAAAGTCTAAATATGATTTAGGAATAATTTAACCATAAATACATAATAATTAAACTTATATAATCTTAAATGACACTATTAGGATAATATGGGGGTTAGGTGTACATAAATATCAAATGAACAGAACAAACGGAAGTCCGGAAGGCATAGGCCAAATTGGCGATTTGCCCTTTTTGTTTTTGTTGTGTTTTGAAGTTCCAACCTAAACTAGTTTCTTGCATACTTCACATATGGAATTGAATATATACAAGGATGTACATTCTGAAAATTCAGTTGAACAACTCTTAAAATATCAAGAAGAAAGGCTACAACATATCTAAACCAAATTATGCCGAAAACGAAACGAAAACCGTACATACCTCTTGTGTTCTTGCTTCCAAACCTTGTTCCCTTTGATCCACACCCTTACTTATACTTGTATAACTAAAATATAGAGGTGACAAGCTTCCTTAGCGACAAAGCTCTTTCCAAAACACTAGTTAAGGGGGATAGCAAAATCTTACATATGTCGTAAGGATCGCGTTGATGTGTTTGCTTCTTGATTTTGAGTTGCGGATGATGGAATTGATTCAAAACTCTAAGGATGTGTTTAGGAGGTCTAGAGAGAGTTTTTAGGTCTGATTTGGGTCGAAATGAGGCTTAGATATGAAGGCTACAACTTTATATGTCAAGATAATCCTCAACCGACCGTGTGGGTCCCAAAGGGAGCTGCTTGCGCAGTCTTGCTAAAACTCGAATATCTCTCCATTCCGACATCGTATCGTCAAAAGGTTTAGCAGCTCTCCGTCATCATGTCTGCTTGCAGATATAGGGGCCTTTAGGTCTTTTTGCTTAGCTTTTGTGTTCTAAAATATTACAAGGAGCTTTTGTACAGCCACACGTGCCCTAAATTGCTGAGTTGGCTGGTTTTGAGATAAGAACCTACATTAAGCGATGACCCATATACACTCCTCATTGTTTTTATTGTTTTGCATTTGGTTTCCTCTGCTCCATCATCTCTTCCCCTGTATTGCTCCTCAGCTTGGGTATCGAAATTTCAGGTAAACTTTTACCTCAATTTTTGCTTTAATCTTCTTCCATTACTTTTCAATCCATCCTCCTCTCTCTTTCAATCTTCTCCTAAATACTTTTTTTCAATGGCTTCTTCCTATTTCATCGGCTTCTAGCTTAAAGTATATTTACCCTCTGTACTAAGTTTAGAAGTGTTACTAAGAATGTATACTGATTAATGTGTATATTTCTTGGTTTTGTATAAAGATCCTTTTCTAGCAGACTTGTCTTCGAAAGACTCGACCCCCCTCCCCCCAAGACCCTATCTTCGGAGACTTTCTATATTAGTTAGGGTGTGCCTGGGCTGAGTCCAGGCCCAAAGGTTGGGCCGCATGATACTCAACATATAAATAACCATCAATCACCATGATATAAATAGTAGTATCCATTTAAATTTAAAAGTTACATGCTGATACTTTACATGCTATCATGTAAAAATTACTATTATGTTTGAATTATAAAGACTACAATAGTTTATCAATGTAGTTGTCCCACATGCTAATCAATTATTGGGAACTTATTGTTCTATTTTGAAATTATTTTCTCTAAACTAAAAAAGTAATGGAAAAAGTATTTCAACAATTTTAATAGGAAAAGTTTCATTTCGTGTGCTTTTTCCAAATAAATGAATAAAACATAAATATATTGACTATAAACTTGTTTCAAATATTAGCAAATTTTTTTACGGACATGATTTGACGTTCCAGAACCACGAAATAGATAGTTGAAAAGAATTGCTATTTTTCCAATATCGCCACACAAAAAATGAGCAGCAAATGTGATGGTTTCAACATGTAAACCAAATAGATTTATTGATCTTTTATAAATAAATAAGCAAAACAACTAACAAAGAGTGCCTAATAATGATTAATTTTGTCATCAGTTCTCTGCTTTGATTTTTCATACTCTAAATTTCAAACAGAATGAGATGTTACAAAAGGGAGGCACCGTCAAAAGAAGTTAAATGACCGTACCTCAAAAGGCTAAACTTTCAAATAATAAAGAAAACATTCTTTAAAAATGAGCTTTTGTTCTACCTTATTTAATTAAAGTTCTGATTCTCGTAAATTCTAACCATAAATCCAAAAGGTTAAACCTTAAAAAAATAAGATACTTAGAGAAGAAAAACATGTTCTAAAAACGTTTTCTTTTACTTTTCTTCTTCTTCTTAAATGATCATTATATTATATGTTGTTTGTATCTTTAAATTGTTGGACCTGGCATATTTATTCTATATCAAACAAAATTTCTTTTACATTATTATGTCAACCTATTAGTTGTAGTTACCTTTTTGTTTTATATTAGATTCATCAACTCAATGTAACATTTTTGGTTATTTACATTTTTATAATACTCTTTACATTTACGTGTTAGTTATAGTATACTACTTCTTTGTTTGGCTAATGGACGGATTTTATTGAAAGTAGAAAAGGGAAAATTAAAGTAGTTCATCACAAATTGAAACTAATCGGTTAGATATAATTCCATATGGTCTTTGCGAAATTGAAATTATTTACCGGAAAAATCGGATAACGTTAGATTTTGTATGGTTTTAAGGATATGCAATACAATTCGATATAAATCGTGTAGAGAAATAGAGATACGTATATTCTTGACTGTGAAAATGCAAATAGTGGGCAATAAGAATGAATGAGATAAAGTAAAGCAAACACAAAGGGATATCTTTCAATCTGAGAAGTGATTTTTTGTCTCTGTCCCTTTTGCTTACAAGGATCCCCCTTTTATAGAAGAGGGTCATTACAAAAATAATAAAATAAAACATATAGTGGAAGACCCATGATGACTTGCCTCTTCCTTGATTCCAGCCAAGATTCTCTCTCTGGGTGCGGTCGCAACGACTCTTGTCTGTGAGCTCGATACTGGCTCGAACTCGTTACTGGGTCGGGCCCTTCGGTCTTGGCTCGAGTTCGACCTTCAAGATGGGCGTCGCACATTTCCGACCTCGAAGCAGTGCCTTGCGGATCGATTCGGTCACGGGCTCGATAGGGTTATCGAGCCGACTCCTCTAGCGACCTTTGGGTTCGAGGCTCGTTAGTACCAACTTCGGAGCTCGCTCCCAAAATCTCATTCTGACTTTTTAACACTCGAACTCTATCGAACGTAGGAAGGCCGAAATCTATTTCGACCGTATACAGATAGTCCCCTCGTTTCTCATGAAGGATGCGGTAAGAATCGATGTGATTTTTGGTGGTTCGATCGGGTCATAAATCGACGTTTTCACAGAGATCGATTATGACGTATGTGATAGCTGTCCTATCGATTCAGCCTTTCAAGGTATTTAATGCTTGTGAGATGGCGATCGGCCACATGTGATATTGAACCGTCACGCTGTGAGCCTATAAATATCTCTTCCATCTATCATTTACTTCTTTCACGCGTTCACTCCCCCAAATTTTTTCATTTTTTTTTCTTTCTTGTTGCTACCAAAGTTTTGATGTCGTCAATTTTTCACTTTCCTTTGTCTTTCTTCCTCCCATATCAATGGCCAAGACTTCGAAAACTGTGCCTCGGAAGGAGAAAGCTTCTTCTTCACGGCCGTCCGGCGACAAGGTGCCGGTGGAGCCGTCCACCTATGACTATATTCTCGGCCCGTTTACTCTAAAGATCGATTTTAAGATTGAGAATCCTTCATCCGTCCCAGGTTGATGCGAGCACGTGTCGATGTATATGTGCTCTATAACGGAGGGTCATCTCGAGGCCGTTAGAAAAAACTGCAACTGGGATTCCGAAGTTGTGTTGAAAATTCCATCCCCCGAAGAGAGCGTCGTCATACATATGGAGGGGTTTTTAAGTGTTTACACTTATCCCTTCACATTGGGTCCGGTCGACCCGGTGATCATCGATTTTTGCAAGAGATATCAGGTCACCCTTGGTCAGATTCATCCCTCTCTGTGGCGTATAGTAATCCTACTTCACTTCTTCTCCACCAAAGCCGGGGGGCTGGATTTTTCCCTGAATCACCTCATACAGTTGTATCGGCCTCAAATCTTTCGAGGATTAATCAGACTTTATCGTCGGGCATCGAAGGCTTTGATGTCGAGTATCGACAAAGACAAGGATCGGGGTTGGATGGGGCGTTACATTCGGGTGAGGACCCGTGACCTTATTCCAGAAAAGAAGATTTTGTTCCCCGAGGAATGGAATTTCGATCGTAAGTTGTTCTCATAATTTTGTTTTTAATGTTTCTTCCCGATATACAACTTTCCCTTGGATGCCACAAGCGGTGCCCGACCTCGAGGATTGGGTTCGGAAGTTAGCCTTGACTTCCTCTTATGCCGAACGCGCTTGGCATGATTTGGCTAAAGGCATATGGGAAGCCAAGAACCATGGTAAGGTTTTACTTCTCATTTCTTTCGAAGCGCTCTTTGTGCTTCATTCGTTACCGATTTCCTTTCATACAGGCATAACCAAGGACGCTGTTTTGAGGCCTTCGAGCGGTGAAAAAGGAACAAAGTCCCCGATCCCGAAACCGGGGAAAGACAAAAGCGCAAAGCTGCCTCACGATCAGAAGGCCCAAGCCCAAAACTCGAAGGGTGAGGAGGAAGGCAATTGCCCTTTCGATTGACTCGGTCCAACGACTGAGAGAAGAAGAAGAAGACGAAGAAGAAGAAGAGGAAGAAGGAGGTGCCTCGGCTTTGGTGTCCCGATCTGCCAGAGCTATCGAGGTCATCGAAGCTCCTGAACCGATGGCAGCTGTACCGGTCGGGGTTGACTCCGGGATCCCGAGTCTTGATCAGAACGCCCCGAGTGATTCACTTGGGAATATGACAGTGGGTTATTCGCCTTCTCTTCCCACCTTTTCTGAGGAGGCGTTAAAGGAAGCTCGAGAATTGAAGACCCCCAATATGGGCGGAGGCTCTAGTGCAGGGGATCCCTTTCGGGATTGTTTTACCGGAGTCGGTGATGCTTCCGATATCGAGGACGCTTCTCTTTTACTGGAAGAGGCCCAACGTTTCATTACTCGGGTAATGATTTTACTATACTTGGTTTCTTTGTTCTTTTCCGAATTTGATTCGTGTTCTTTCCCTACTGTGCAGGCCATTAGTAGATTTCGAGTCGACCTTAGCCAGTGTGAGGNGGGGAAAGACAAGAAGCGCAAAGTTGCCTCTCGATCAGAGGGCCCCAAGCCCAAAACTCGAAGGGTGAGGAGGAAGGCAATTGCCCTTTCGATTGACTCGGTCCAACGACTGAGAGAAGAAGAAGAAGACGAAGAAGAAGAAGAGGAAGAAGGAGGTGCCTCGGCTTTGGTGTCCCGATCTGCCAGAGCTATCGAGGTCACCGAAGCTCCTGAACCGATGGCAGCTGTACCGGTCGGGGTTGACTCCGGGATCCCGAGTCTTGATCGGAATGCCCCGAGTGATTCACTCGGGACTATGACAGTGGGTTATTCGCCTTCTCTTCCCACCTTTTCTGAGGAGGCGTTAAAGGAAGCTCGAGAATTGAAGACCCCCAATATGGGCGGAGGCTCTAGTGCAGGGGATCCCTTTCGGGATTGTTTTACCGGAGTCGGTGATGCTTCCGATATCGAGGACGCTTCTCTTTTACTGGAAGAGGCCCAACGTTTCATTACTCGGGTAATGATTTTACTATACTTGGTTTCTTTGTTCTTTTCCGAATTTGATTCGTGTTCTTTCCCTACTGTGCAGGCCATTAGTAGATTTCGAGTCGACCTTAGCCAGTGTGAGGTCGAGCTTAAGAAGGTCTCGGGGGAAAGAGATGCCTTGAGGCTTCTTTGCAGCCAAAAGGACGGGGCTATAAAGGACCTCCAAGCGGATTTGGCTAAGGCTCGTGAAGAAGAGGCCAAACTTGACAAGCAGGTGAGCCTCATTTTGTTAAAATATGGATTTGACTCGACCGTGGAAGTTAACCCTTCGTTGTCTCAGTTGCAGCAAAAGGTTGAAATGATCGGGTCCCTTCGGGAAGAAGTCGATCAAATCAAAGATGAATGTAATCGGTAGAAGGAGACTATCGATCACCTGGCTGCGAAAAAAGAGACCATTTTGACCAACTTATTATCGACCGATGCCCAGCTTCGAAACGTTAAGCAAAAAGGTTCGGCTCAAGCTAAGAGGATCGAGGAGCTTGAAGCCTAGCTTGCTGAGGCCAAGGCCGAGGTTGAGTCATCGAAAATCTTGGCGGATAAGTCCATTGTCGTGTATCGGGTTGATGCCGAGGCTGCTCAGATGGAGGCACGAGAGGTGGTGGATACTGTCGATACCCGAGCATATTGGATTGCCGAACTTGCTAAATGTAGGTCTCGGAGAGAGACCCTCGAGGAGATACATGTTCGGGGTTTCGACCTTACTGAAGAAATAAAAAAGGCTAAAGAGCTCGAAGCTGAAGCTGAAGCCTTGGCTTCTGATGGCGATGATGATGACGATGACTGTAGCAAGAGCGGATCCGAGTATGGGGGAGAGCCTGACAGAGAAGCAAACGCCCCTGAGGATGATCAGGAAGCTTAGTTCATAGTTTTATGTTTGTAATCAATCATGTAGAAACTTTTGTATATAGACAACTTTGGCCGATTTGTGAAGACTTTTTGCGTGCCTTACAAATGTTTTCACAAAGATCTTAACAATTTAATCAACTTTGGACTTTGTAGTCTCTATTATTGATTTGTTCGAAGTGACGTAGACCTTGGGCTTACTTGTTGAGTTAATGATTCGAACTTGAAGAAATATAATCTGTAGGCGCAATAGTCGAGTGAGTGCTTTTCTTGAACTCGAAGTGAAAGTAGCCTGTAGGCTTTAATCGTCGAGTGAATGATTCGAACTCGAAGTAATGTAACCCGTAGGCATAATAGTAGAGTGAGTGATTGCTCGAACTAGAAATAAAAGTAGCCTGTAGGCTTTAGTCGTCGAGTGAATGATTCGAACTCGATGCAATGCAGCTCGTAGGCGTAATTTTCGAAGTAGCCCGTAGGCTTAATGGTCAAAGTAGCCCGTAGGCTTAGTGGTCGAGTGAGTGCTCGCTAGAATTTGATGCAATGTAGCCTGTAGGCGTAATGGTTGAGTGAGTGATTGCTCGAACTCGAAATAAAAGTATCCCGTAGGCTTTAGTTGTCGAGTGAATGATTCGAACTCGATGTAATGCAGCCCGTAGGCTTAATTCTCGAAGTAGCCCGTAGGCTTAATGGTTGACGTAGCCCGTAGCCTTAGTGATCGAGTGAGTGCTTACTCGAACTCGATGCAATGTAGCCCGTAGGCGTAATGGTCGAATGAGTGATTGCTCGAACTCGAAATAAAAGTAGCCCGTAGGCTTTAGTCGTCGAGTGAATGATTCGAACTCGATGTAATGCAACCCGTAGGCGTAATTGGTCGAATTTAACTTGATTCTGTTTGCATAATAAATCTCCAAATAGAGGAATTTTCCTTGGATATAAGATGCCGATAAAGAAGAGAACTTTCTTCGCACGTTATTGCACATGTGTTCATGTTTCGCACCTAGGTTCGGGCCAATCTACATGAGCATGGTTCGTTTCGACCATTTGGCTCTTACAATTTTTCCTATTGGAACTCTGTTGTTGTGAAATAAATCTTTTGCATCTGAACTCGATGTATTTGAGGGTCTAATGCCCCCCCAGTATTCGAGGTCAATTGTAAAGAGGCCTCGGATATTGTTGTAAGTGCAGCACGATCAATGGTTGCCTCATTAAAAACCTTGCCGAAAAACCCATTTGGGATAAAATCGGTCTAAGGAAAAAAGAGTGCAACGCGTGCTTTCAAGAAAAAGATCCATTTTAGCCCTCGTTCGGACTTCTGCAGGGGTCAGTTTTGAAATGTAAATGAATATGGAAGGGTCGTACCTTAGCAGTAGTACTGTTTTAGATGTGATACATTCCAGCTGCTTGATAGCTGTTTGCCGTTTATAATGCCGAGAGCCTGTACGATCCTTTTTCGATGTTCTCGAGCACCTGATATGGTCCTTCCCAATTTAATCCTAGTTTTCCTTCGTTCAGATTTCGGGTATTGATGGTAACTTTTCTTAGCACTAAGTCCCCAGGTTTGAAGTGGCAGAGCTTGGTTCTTCGATTATAATATCTTTCGATTCACTGCTTTTGGGCGGCCAATTGGACGAGAGCAGCTTCTCGTCTTTCGTCTGATAGTTCGAGGTTAGTATTCATAGCCTCATTATTTGATTCTTCCATCGCGAATCGAAATCTAGCACTAGGTTCACTAACTTTGACTGGTATCAATGCTTCAGACCCATATACTAAGGAGAATAGGGTCACCCCCGTACTGGATTTTGACGTTGTCCGATATGCCCAAAGGACTTCAGGCAGGATTTCTCTCCATTTTCCTTTAGTGTCGTTCAACCTCTTCTTCAGGTTTTGAATGACAGTTTTGTTCGTTGATTCGGCATGTCCATTCCCACTGGGGTGGTATGGCGTTGATAGTATCCTTCTTATTTTGTGGCCTTCGAGGAATCTTGTTACTTTGCTGCCAACGAATTGTTTTCCATTGTCACATACTATTTCGGTGGGTATCCCGATTCGGCATATGATATGATCCCAAGTAAAGTCTATAACTTCTTTCTCTCTTATTTTCTCGAACGCCTGCGCTTCAACCCATTTAGAAAAATAGTCAGTCATAAATAAAATGAATTTGGCTTTACCTGGGGTCGATGGCAGAGGGCCGACAATATCCATTCCCCATTTCATGAACGGCCATGGGGATAAGACTGAGTGGAGTTTCTCTCCGGGTTGATGGATCATTGGTGCAAACCTTTGACATTTGTCGCATTTACAAACAAATTCCTTCGCATATTTGCCCATATCGATCCAATAATACCCTGCTCTGATTATTTTTCGAATTAATGTATCAGCCCCGGAGTGATTCCCGCAAGTGCCCTCATGCACTTCCCGTAGGATGTAATCGGTATCTACCGGACCCAAGCATACTGCCAGCAGTCCATCGAATGTTTTTCGGTACAGTGTTCCGTCCGAAGTCAACGTGAATCAAGTGGCTTTAGTCCGTAGGGTCCTAGAATCTTTAGGGTTCGATGGGAGCTTTCCGCTCTTTAAGTATTCAATATACTTGTTTCTCCAATCCCAGGTTAAGCTTGTAGAATTTATCTCGGCGTGACCTTCTTCGATTACCGATCTCGAAAGTTGAACAACATTCCCCGAGCCCAAGTCATCTACCTCGACCGACGATCCCAAATTCACAAGCGCATCGGCCTCATTATTCTGTTCTCCTGGAACATGACATAAAGTCCATCGTTTGAAATGGTGCAAAGTGATAAGCAGTTTATCTAAATACCTTTGCATTCTATCTTCTCGAACTTCGAAGGTTTTATTTACTTGACTCACCACCGGCAAAGAGTCACAATTGGCTTCAATGACTTCTGCTCCCAAGTTTCTAGTTAGCTCGAGACCTGCAATCATGGCTTCATACTCGGCCTCGTTGTTAGTCAACCTGATAGTTTTAATAGATTGCCTAATAGTGTTACCCGTGGGTGGTTTCAAAACTATGCCTAGCCCGGACCCCTTCACGTTCGAAGCCCCGTCCATAAAAAGGATCCATACCCCCGATAATGTACCCGATTTCAACAAGAGTTATTTTTCGACTTCGGGTACGAGGGTTGGTGTGAAATCGGCCACGAAGTCTGCTAAAATTTGAGACTTGATGGCAGTACGGGGTTGATATTCGATATCGTACCCACTGAGATCGACGCCCCATTTGGCCAATCGACCTGATAGTTCGGGCATGTGCAAAATATTATGAAGTGGGTAGGTGGTTAATACGCATATGGGGTGACACTGAAAGTGCGGTCTTAACTTTCTAGAGGCGCTTATCAGTGCAAGTGCCAATTTTTCTAGGAGCGGATATCTAGTTTCCGCTTCTCCTAAGGATCGACTCATATAATAAACGGGGAATTGCGTACCTTGCTCTTCTCGAACTAGGACACCGCTTACGGCAACTTTCGATATTGCCAAGTACAAATAAAGTTTCTCGTCTGTTTTTGGAGTGTGAAGTAGTGGTGGGCTTGATAAATATCGCTTTAGCTCCTTTAATTCTTGTTGACACTCCGGGGTCCAAGCAAAATCGTTCTTCTTTTTGAGTAGAGAGAAAAATTTGTGACTTCGGTCAGATGATCTTGAGATGAACCAGCTTAAGGCTGCAATCCGACCAGTTAGCCTTTGTACGACTTTCACGCTGTCTACAATGACGATGTCTTCGATGGCCTTGATTTTATCGGGATTAATCTCTATTCCCCGATGTGACACCATGAAGCCGAGGAACTTGCCCGAACCGACCCCGAAAGCACATTTTTTGGGATTGAGCTTCATGTTGTATTTCCTCAAAATTTCGAACATTTCCTGCAAATGGGTCAAATGGTCCTCTGCGCGCAGGGATTTAACTAGCATGTCATCAATATAAACTTCCATCGATTTTCCTATTTATTCTTCAAACATTTTATTTACTAGGCGTTGGTAAGTAGCCCTTGCATTCTTTAGCCCGAAGGGCATCACATTATAATAATACGTTCCATATTTGGTGACAAATGAAGTCTTTTCCTGGTCTTCCGGGTTCATCTAGATTTGATTATATCCGGAATAGGCATCGCGAAAAGTGAGGATCTCGTGGCCGACCGTGGCATCGATCGTGCGATCGATGTTGGGCAGCGGAAAGGAATCTTTGG
The DNA here is from genome assembly GCA_000715115.1 of Nicotiana otophora. Lineage (NCBI taxonomy): Eukaryota > Viridiplantae > Streptophyta > Magnoliopsida > Solanales > Solanaceae > Nicotiana > Nicotiana otophora. The sequence goes on along the minus strand of AWOL01S0091918.1, from coordinate 4,178 downwards.
GGCATACTTTGTTCAAATCCTTATAGTCCACACACATTCTAAGTTTGTTCCCTTTTTTAGGCACTACAATTACATTGGCTAACCATTCGGGATATTTCACTTCCCGAATGGACCCTACTTTGAGAAGCTTGGTTACCTGGTCCTTTATGAATGCATGCTTTCTCTCGGACTGGGGTCTTCTCTTTTGCTTCACCGGTCTGAACCTGGGGTCCAAACTTAGCTGATGTGTCGTTATGTCCGGCGGGATCCCTGTTATATCTAAATGGGACCAGGAAAAACAATCGATGTTAACGATAAGAAATTGAACGAGTTTCTTCCTGAGTTCGGGGCTCAACCCCGTTCCCAAGTATACCTTTCGCTCGGGCCAGTGCTCGATTAATGTGACTTGCTCTAGTTCCTCGATTGTTGATTTGGTGGCATCGAAGTCATCGGGAATCATGAAAGATCAAGGGACCCTTTGATCATCATCTTCTTCGATCTTCTGGTTATCTGGCTGGGTCGAAGCCGATGTTTGTTATTGCTATTTGGTGTCCCGTTCTCATTATGAGCCCGATCCTTTTATTGGCGAAGGTGAGGACATTGGTTTAGCTTCCTCAACGTCGAACATTTCCTTTGCGGCTGGTTGTTCTCCGTACACCGTTTTGACACCTCTCGGTGTTGGGAATTTGNAATCTTTGGGGCATGCTTTGTTCAAATCCTTATAGTCCACACATATTCTAAGTTTGTTCCCTTTTTTAGGCACTACAATTACATTGGCTAACCATTCGGGATATTTCACTTCCCGAATGGACCCTACTTTGAGAAGCTTGGTTACCTGGTCCTTTATGAATGCATGCTTTCTCTCGGACTGGGGTCTTCTCTTTTGCTTCACCGGTCNCACTCCGGGGTCCAAGCAAAATCGTTCTTCTTTTTGAGTAGAGAGAAAAATTTGTGACTTCGGTCAGATGATCTTGAGATGAACCAGCTTAAGGCTGCAATCCGACCAGTTAGCCTTTGTACGACTTTCACGCTGTCTACAATGACGATGTCTTCGATGGCCTTGATTTTATCGGGATTAATCTCTATTCCCCGATGTGACACCATGAAGCCGAGGAACTTGCCCGAACCGACCCCGAAAGCACATTTTTTGGGATTGAGCTTCATGTTGTATTTCCTCAAAATTTCGAACATTTCCTGCAAATGGGTCAAATGGTCCTCTGCGCGCAGGGATTTAACTAGCATGTCATCAATATAAACTTCCATCGATTTTCCTATTTATTCTTCAAACATTTTATTTACTAGGCGTTGGTAAGTAGCCCTTGCATTCTTTAGCCCGAAGGGCATCACATTATAATAATACGTTCCATATTTGGTGACAAATGAAGTCTTTTCCTGGTCTTCCGGGTTCATCTAGATTTGATTATATCCGGAATAGGCATCGCGAAAAGTGAGGATCTCGTGGCCGACCGTGGCATCGATCGTGCGATCGATGTTGGGCAGCGGAAAGGAATCTTTGGGGCATACTTTGTTCAAATCCTTATAGTCCACACACATTCTAAGTTTGTTCCCTTTTTTAGGCACTACAATTACATTGGCTAACCATTCGGGATATTTCACTTCCCGAATGGACCCTACTTTGAGAAGCTTGGTTACCTGGTCCTTTATGAATGCATGCTTTCTCTCGGACTGGGGTCTTCTCTTTTGCTTCACCGGTCTGAACCTGGGGTCCAAACTTAGCTGATGTGTCGTTATGTCCGGCGGGATCCCTGTTATATCTAAATGGGACCAGGAAAAACAATCGATGTTAACGATAAGAAATTGAACGAGTTTCTTCCTGAGTTCGGGGCTCAACCCCGTTCCCAAGTATACCTTTCGCTCGGGCCAGTGCTCGATTAATGTGACTTGCTCTAGTTCCTCGATTGTTGATTTGGTGGCATCGAAGTCATCGGGAATCATGAAAGATCAAGGGACCCTTTGATCATCATCTTCTTCGATCTTCTGGTTATCTGGCTGGGTCGAAGCCGATGTTTGTTATTGCTATTTGGTGTCCCGTTCTCATTATGAGCCCGATCCTTTTATTGGCGAAGGTGAGGACATTGGTTTAGCTTCCTCAACGTCGAACATTTCCTTTGCGGCTGGTTGTTCTCCGTACACCGTTTTGACACCTCTCGGTGTTGGGAATTTGAGGGCCTGGTGTAGGGTCGAAGGTATAGCTCTCATGTTGTGGATCCATGGCCTTCTAAAAGGGCGTTGTATCTCATATCGCCTTCGATCACGTGAAACTTTGTTTCCTTAATGGTTCCGGCCACGTTTATTGGCAGGATTATCTCGCCTTTGGTAGTTTCACATTCCATATTGAACCCGTTTAGAACCAGAGTTGCGGGTACGATCTGATCCTTTAGGCCGAGCTGTTCTACTACCTTCAATCGGATGATGTTGGTCGATTTACCTAGATCGATTAACACACGCTTAATTTTAGTTTTATTCATGAGTACGGCTATTACTAGTGCATCGTTATGAGGTTGGACGACCCCTTCCGCATCTTCATCATCGAAGGACAAAGTCCCTATGGGTTCGTAATCTTGAGTCCGAGATCGCTTTTCCCTCATAATCGATGTTTTAGTACGCTTAAGCACTGGTCCCTGAGGGGTATCGATGCTGTCGATGATCATGTGAATGACGTGCTGCAGTTCTTCTTGCTCGTTCTGCTTGCCGAAATCCCTGTTTTTAAAATGGTTCTTCACTCTATCACTCAGAAATTCCCGAAGGTGCCCTTTGTTAAATAAGCGGGATATTTCCTCTCTCAGTTGCCTGCAATCTTCGGTTCTCTCGCCATGGGTACCATGATATTCGCACGTTTGATTGGGATTTCTTTGGGCAGGATCAGTTTGCATGGGTCGAGGACATTTAGTATCTTTGATGCATTCGATAGCCGATACGATAGCGGATGTACCAACGCTGAAGTTATGTTCTGATAATCGAGGTGCTTCTATAGGATCGGCATACTTATCGAAGCCGCTCTTACTCATAAGTCCCCGCGAATTTTGCCCTCGATCGATCCTTTGATTATTCCAAACTTATTGCATGCTGAACCATTGTTCACCCGATCTGCGATGTACGGTCGATATCGGTCTCTGTCCGACCTTTGTTCTTTGTCGATCTCCTTTTGGTTTTTAGTAGCTGTCATGTTCTGATGCACGGGTCCATACGAAGCTCCCAAATGATCATCCTCGACCCTAATTTTCGATTGGTATCGGTTGTGTACATCTGCCCAAGTTATTGCTGGATACTCGATCAAATTTTATTTTAGCCGATGTGATGTTGTCAAACTTAGCTCGTTCAACCCTTGGGTGAAAGCTTGTACGACCCAATCGTCTGTGACAGGTGGTAATTCCATGCGTTCCATTTGAAATCGGGACACGAATTCCCTCAGCATTTCATTCCCCCTTTGCTTTACTTTGAAGAGGTCTGATTTCCTTGTTGCAACCTTTATGGCACCAGCATGTGCCTTTATGAACGAATCTGCTAACATGGCAAAAGAATCGATGGAATTCGGTGGTAAGTTGTGATACCAGATCATCGCTCCCTTCGAGAGGGTCTCTCCGAACTCTTTTAACAACACGGATTCGATCTCACCGTCCTCCAAATCGTTACCTTTGATGGCATATGTTTAAGAGGTGACATGTTCGTTAGATTGGTCGTACCGTTATATTTGGGAATTTTGGGCATACAGAATTTTTTGGGGATTGGTTTCGGTGCCGGACTCGAGGGAAAAGGCTTTTGTATGAATGTTTTCGAATCAAGCCCCTTTATCATTGGTGGAGCCTCGGGGATTTGATCCACCCTGGCATTGTATATTTCCACTCTCTTGTCATTGGCTTCGACTCGTTTTGTTAGTTCTTTGAACAATTTAGTAATTCCGGGAGTAGTCCTCGATTCTTGCTCGTTTGATTTCACTATGGCGGGCTCTGTGTTGGGGGCGATTTCTCGAAGTGGATTGGAATCCAGCCTGCTTTGTGCGCGAGTTTGGCTCTGTAACTGAGCTATCGCTACTTGTTGGACTTGTAGCATCTCGAAGATCATACGTAGGCTGACCCCGATTTCCCCCACATTTTGGGTGTCTCGGGCTACGGATCTGTCATGCCCCGAACCTCGGAACGAGACCAGCACCCGGTGCCTCACCTAACCTGGCGTACCAA
>AWOL01S0091909.1:0-14751 GCA_000715115.1 Nicotiana otophora | reverse complement strand
ATAAACTTGTAATATTTTGGAAATCGTAAATGAATATCCTTTGAGTAATAGAAAAAGAATATGTAATACTTGACTCTTCTTTTGTCTATCACTTGTATTGATTGTTATATTGTTAATAGGCAAGGTTGGGTAGAAGATATCTCTAAGGCTTGCTTAACAAGGGTATCATCGTTGAGCGCCGGTCGCATTCCTTGAGGTCGGAGAGTGACAGTGATCTAACCACCAATTTAAATATCTACGAGTCTAGTTTCCAACGCATTAACCTGTTCGTTGAAACAACGTATGAGTGGAGTGATTTTTGCGAGACTGCGCAAGCAGCTCCATTTGGGACCCACAAGGTCGGTTGAAGTTTATCTTGATATATAAAGTTGTACCCTTGGTCTCTGAGGCTCATATCGACCCAAATCAGACCTAAAAAGTCTCTATAGATATCCTAAAAGCATCCTTAGGGTTTTGATGCAATTCCATCTTCAACAATTCAAAATCAAGATGCGAACACTTCAACGCAATCCTTATGACATAGGCAATACTTTGCCATCCCCCTTTCTCATTATAACTCGTGTTATGGTAAGGTAATATTTTCACCACTATATTTTATTTATACAAGCATAATTAAGGGTGTGGATCAAAGGGAACAAGGTTTCGAAGCAAGAACACAGGAGGTATGTAGGGTTTTCATTTCGTTTTCAGTATGATTTGGTTTAGCTATGTTCTAACCTGTTTTCTTGATCTTTTAGGGTTTTTCAACGGTAATATAAGCATGCATTGTATCATTGTATGTAATTAAATTTCATATTTGAATTATGGAAGGAAATAGTTTAGGTTGGAACTTCAAAACAAAACAACAGCAAAAAGGAAAATCGCCCATTTGGCCTATGCCATCTGGACTTTCGTTTATTCCCTTCCTTTGATGTTTTATGTATACCTAAAACCATATTATACTAATAGATTCAATTAATATTACATAAGCTTAATTATCATGTGTTTATGCTTAGATTATTCCTAAAAAGGAGTTAGACTTTCATATCACAAGTTAGCCACTATGAGTCGACATTACATTCACAATTCTGTTTGTTAATTGTTTGACACTATTATGGATAAGTTGATCTCCTTTGGTTTGATGTTATCATCTTGTCTAGGTATTTATTCTCGTGTATATTATGGTGTTTTCTGCTGTGTTTGGGGATCATCAAGTTTTAAGGGAAACTCTGCCGAAAGTTTTGGAAATTTTAAAAGATGGACAAATCTTGAGTTCCTTGGTTCTAAATTAATTATCGAGGGTTCCTGATGAGTTAATTAATCTTTGTATCTCATTTACATACTCAGTTTCTCCCTAAAATGGGGATAGGCTCCTCCGTCCATCTTATGGATGACGAGCGTCAGATTACATTTGTGACTCCGTTTATGCATTCCATCACGATCTCTTGAGTCCATATGATGTTGCCACATGTGTTATGTCTCATACATGCTTACATTGATTATGTTGGGAGGATATATCCCATATCACTAGAGAGACCTATAGATTAAATTCTAGGGGGAGATAGCGCGTAATGCCAATGAGGCCTATTGATTATATGCTGGGGGGTATAGCCCATCACACCAGTTGGGCCTGTTGATTGTATATTTATCTACTGCGAGGGAGTTATGGCCCATAATACTAGCCAGGCATGTTATATTCGCTTATATAGAAACAATTTGCATTACATGACTATACATGAGGCTAGTTCAGTTTTACAGTTACCTTATTTGGGGGACATAGCCCATATCACCGGACATGTACCTGTTCAGATAGTAGTTTAGTTTCAGCATAGTTCAACACCTTCAGTTCAATTCCCAACCAGTTGCTAAATAGACTATTGTTTAGCTTTCAGCTTTTATTGAGATTTCTAGCTTACAATAATACTTTAGTATGCTTTACATATGTGTTCCACCCTACATATTTTGTACATATCGTACTCACATCCCTTTAAGGGCATTGCATTTCATGTTGCGCAGGTACCGATTGATCAACATTTGAGCCACATCAGTAGGAAATCCACCAACTATTGAAGTCACTCCGCTTACTTCCGGAGTTACTTATCTTTTGGAATATGTACAGTCAGCTAGTTTGGGTATGACGAGGCCCTGTTCCATCCAGTACTCTTTCAGTTCAACACTCCTAAAGGCATGTAGATACGCACCCGTGCAGTTAGTATGTTTCTATATATTACCTTATGTTAGTCTTGTCAACATTCCATGTTGAACATTTCTTATCAGCAATGCTTATGCTTGTTCAGTTTATCTGTTTATATTCATGATTAGTAGATTAGCATAAAGTTTAATGATGATTGACACTTAGTGTCGGTTATCCGTCACGGCCCTATGCTGGGTCATGAAAATAACCTAGCACATTATATAGTACTCCATTTCGAGGGTTTGGTTCATTTTAACATAGCTTGAGTCGTAGAACTCGATTTTAGGCAATGTTGAAAGGGATTTTCACGGTTTGGACCGGGGTAAGTGTTTTCGACTTGGATTTTTCAATTATTCATGATTCTATTATTGTTTGTATCGTTTAATTAGTGATTTGTGTTAGAGAAATGGGGGGGGGGGGGTTGTAAATGCTTTCCTACATAATAAATTGAGAATTTGAAGGTCGATTTGAGGTCGGAATTTAATAATTTTTGTATGGTTGGGCTCGGATCGGAATGAGTTCTCAGAATTTGTAAGTTTGGTCGTGTTCTGAGGAGAGAGCCCCGGGTTGACCTTTTGAGTTGACTTTTTGATTTTCAATAGAGATTGAATCTTTATTATCCGAAGTTGCTTTCATGGCTTTTATTTATGATATTAAGTTATTTTTGCTAGATTCGACTCGTCTGCAAGTTGTTTCACACGGGAAGGGATTCTAGTGGATTGATTTAGCTTGTTCAAGGTAAGTATCTTGCCTAATTTTGTGTGGGAGAAGTACACCATAGTGATTGGTAGATTAAACTATTAGAATTACGTGGAAGACTTGTACACGAGGTGACGAGTTTGTACACGACCTTATATGTGAAACTTTTACCGGTTTAGACCCTTAGGTTTCGTATGTACATTTATTTGAAGTTTCCCTATCATATTATATCCTTCATTGCTAAATTTACCCTTACATGCTTTACTTGAAGTTGTTAGTTCCTGTTCTATCCTTTATTGCCAAATATACTCTTATATGCTTTAAACGAAGTTGTTACCTCTCTTATTTATACGTTATGTCTCTCATTGTTGAGTTATTCTTATTTGAAGTTATTGTTAGATGTTATCTCTTCCATTGTTGATTTATTCTTATTTGACGTTGTTCTTATATGTTATCTCGTCCATTGTTGATTTATTCTTATCTGGAGTCGTTGTTAAATGTTATCTCTCTCATTGTTGAGTTATTCTTATTTGAAGAAATTATTACTTGTTATGTCTTTCATTGTTGAGCTTATTCTTTAGTTTCATTGTCTTTTTGTAATTCTTGTGTTGACCTACTTGTTGTACTCTCATGTTATTGTTGTTGTAGTTGTTGTACTCACAGTTGTTGAGCCGTGGACTTTGTGTAGTTGTGGTATTGGGATATTTATTAAGGGAATATTGTGGCATATGGGCACATGTGGTGCGAGTTGTTATATTGTGTTGTTATGTTTTTGGAACATGTGGGATTGTTCAGAGGATTTGTCGGGGTGTTTGCATGTGAGTTGTCCTTGCTATGTTATTAGTGATATTTGCACATGTGGCATCACAAGGCGGTCTATATATGATGGGTTTGCGCATATGGCGAGACAGGGTGGGATAATTATTATGTGTGTGTGGCGAGACAAGGTGGGCGTTTACTTTGTTGTTGCGCATGCGACGAGACAGGGGGGCTATCTTAGGGATGACTTGTGATGGCCTAGGGGCATTGTCATTGATAATATTTTTGTGGTAGTGTGACTATCTTATGTGAGTCATGCATATTAAGGGCTTTTGTTGTGTTGTTTCCAATGTGCTATTCAGTGTATGTGATCATACTTGTCTCTATTCATTGATCATGTACGTGTATTCTTGTATATCTTCTTTCTGTGTGCAGACTGGACTGTGGACACACGAGTTGTCCGTGCAGATATAAGATATTGTTACTATTGGCACGTGAGATATCCGTACAATTATGAGGTTATTATTAATTGTATTGGCGAGAGTTGTCTGTGCAGTGCATGAGTTGTCCGTGCAGTTGTGATTGAAAAAGTAGGCACGAGATGCCATGTGATTATGATTCATGATTTGGGACCCGTGATTTGTGATTATCACAGGTTAGTCTTGATACTTATAAGTTAACATTGTGGTGTACTCATGATACGCTTATACATATTTTTGTGCAGATCCAGGTACATTCTCCCGTGCCGGATGCCAGTGACAAACTAGCTATTTTGGAGACTTCAAGGCACACCTGCTTGATGCTCGCAGGCCTCAGGGTCACCGTCTGTTTTAGCTGTATTACTGTTTATCTTGTGTTCAAAACATTACTATATTTAGAGATTATTAGAGCACTCTCTGTATAGCTTATTACTCGGTTCCACTAGGTTATGGGAAATTTTGCCAGTTGTACTGTCTGGATTTTATTATGATAGATTAATAGTTTAATGTGATATCTAAGCTACATATCTTGTGAACTCTCATTGTATTGTTAGCTTACCTAGTCTTAGAGACTAGGTGGAATCACGACATCCTAAGGTGGGAATTCGGGGTCGTGACAGTTCTGTTGCTACCGGCTTTTGGGAGACTATGAGGTAGATGCTATGCTGTCCGCAGACCTTGAAGTTCTCTTTCATTATTTCTACTATTGTTGTTCTGCTATTTAGATAGTTGTATTGAGAATTTGGCCTTGTATTTTGATGCTCAGTAGTGCTCATGTACTCGTTGACACTAGATCATTTGGATGGTTGTAGATGTATCGTTGTTGTTTTCATTAGTTATTTAGCGTATTTCAGCTATTGAGTTTATTAAATTGTGTTAATTCAAACTCGTTCTTATTGTGTGATTGTTGGCTTGACTAGAAAATAGTGTTAGGCGCCGTAGTGGCTCCGGTGGGAATTTGGTCGAGACAAGTTGGTATCAGAGCACTAGGTTGCTTAGGTCTCACGAGTCATGAACAAGTTTAGCAGAGTCTTGCGGATTGGTATGGAGACATCTGTATCTATCTTCGAGAGGCTATCAAACTATTAGGAAACTTCACTTTCTTGCATTCTTGTTGTGTAGATTTGTTAATTTAGAAGTCTAAAGCTGTACTCTTCTATTATTTCACAGATGATAAGGACACGTGCACTCGGATCTAGCGGACGGGCACTAGTACAACTAGTTAGAGTCGTGAGAGGCTGAGGTCACGGTAGGCCCGAGGTGTGGCTCGTACTATAGCTAGGGCAACACATGTGGAGCAGGTTTTAGATACTGTTGAGCTAGTGGAACTAGCTCAGGCATCGGCATTGCCAATCGTTATTCTTGGCCTTCAGGAGGTCTTGGCCCAATTTATGATTGTGTGCATGAACCTGGCTCAGGAGGTATGACTGTGTGCACCAACTACCTCGCAGGCTGGGTGAGGTTCCAAGACTCCCGCCACCCGTACTCTAGAGAAGCTGTCTCATGGTCATCAGACACCGGATTGTTACCTGCTCAGCGGGTTTCTACTGCTCGGGCCGAGGTTGGTACACCTTTGATCAATGAGTAGCAGAAGAGGTTTGAGTGGTTTGGGAGGCTTAAAGTGCCAGATATAGCCAAGGAGAGTCATAGGATGCTTAGGATTTTCCAGATATGTGTCAGTGGAATTTTTTCACAGCGGATATTTTGGAGACTAGTGGAGTTGCATTTACCACTATTCAACTGAAAGGGGGAGCCTACAGATGGTGGAAATCTTATGAGTTGAGCAGGCCAGTTGGTGAAGCTCCACTTACATGACATGAGTTCTCAGTTCTCTTTTTAAAGAAGTTTTTCCCACAGACTCGCAGAGAGGAGTTGCTTTGAGATTTTGAGTAGCTATGCAGGGGGGTATGACTGTTGACTCAGTGTGAGATGAGATTTGTGGAACTGGCTCGTCATGCTATATGGTTGGTTCCCACTGAGAGAGAGAGGATAAAGAGGTTCATTGATGGCCGCAACTATTGTCTACACTACAGTTTGGCTCGAGAGTCTGAGACGGATGCTAGGTTTTACCAGGTGGTCAAGATTGTCAGGCGCTTGGCAAAGGTTCGCATGCTTGAGCGCGAGGAGGGGAAATGCATGAGCCCCATGGTTTCGGTGGTACCTCATTTGGAAGTCATTCACATCATAGTAGAGGTCGTCCTTTTTTGCCCATACCGTAGAATTCATGACTTAATTGATTATGTGAAATTTTATAATAAAGTAATTATGTCATTATCCAAATATCCTCCACGTATTAGAGGAATTGAGCTGAGACTCATATTAAACCTCATGTTTAGACTACATGCTGATATTTTTGGGACCCGCAGAGGTTGTGGTGTTGTTGAATTAATTGTTTAAAAATTTAATTTATACTTAGTCACATCTATTATTTGCATATCACATGTCAGTCTCGGTTGCCATTCATTGATACATCATATCATTTTGATGGGCTGATTATCATGACATTCTGAGACCGAGAGATTGGAGAGGTTAATGACTGAGTGAGGCCAAGGGCCTGATTGCGAGTTATATTTATGGGATCGGGCTCCATGCCGCAACATGCTTTATTGATTTATGCCTGGACTTGGCTTATTATAGTGCTTGGGATAAAGGAGCCCCTCCGGAGTCTGCACCCCACACAGTGAGCACAGTGGATATTATATTTGGGATGGAGTTCCCTAGGTATGGAGTTGCCATATATATATATTCACATTTGGGATGGAGTATCCAGGGCATGGAGCTGCCTTATTTATTTATATTTGGGATAGACTTCCCACGGCATGGAGTTTCATTATTTATTTACATTAGGGGTGGAGTTCCCAGGGCATGGAGTTGCATTCTTTCTTTTATATCTAGGCTAGATTGGCCATATATAGTACTAAGTGACTGACTGTCAGTTGCTATTTATATTGAGGGATGGATCTTCCCTGGGATGGACCTCCATGTACAGTACTAAGTGATTCAGTACTCTGAGAGTATGAGTACGTGATGCTTCTATGGTAGTATACCATATACAGCATGTACATTGGCATGTAGATATAAAGATGTCATATTACTCGTATCAAACAGAGTTGATTTATTTTACTTGTATTAAGTTATCTGTTGAACTTGAAAACATGCCTACATTTCTGTACTGTGATTTCATATTGGACGGTACCTGTTGAGTTCGTCCCTACTTTTAACCTAAAGGCTAGTCCTGTTACTTATGGAGTACATGGGGTCGGTTGTACTCATTTACACTCTACACTTCGTATGCAGATCCAGGTACTTCCCGATATGGAGACTGCTAGGTTTCAGAGATTATCGAGGTAGCTGCTTCGCATCTGTAGACCTTGACTCTTTTTTCCTTAAGTTATTTTTACTGTTATATATTTCCAGATTGTATTTTATCAGTCAGACTATGTCATCATTTAGATGGTCATGTACTCAGTGACTCCGCATTTCGGGGGTGTATTTGTATCAGTATTTGTGGGATTTTCTATTAAATCAAAATATTATCTTTTGAATTGTAAAAGAACTTGTGATTTATTGAGGTTGTCGGCTTGCCTAGTAATGCGATATGCGCCATCACAACAGGTGAGATTTTGGGCCATGACAAGTTGGTATCAAAGCCTAGGTTACATAGGTCTCACGAGTCATGAGCAGGTTTAGTAGAGTCTTGCGGATCGGTACGGAGACGTCTGTACTTATCTTTGAGAGTCTACAGAGTCCTTAAGAAAAATTTCACTTTCATGTATTCTGGTCGTGAGACTTATTGATTCTAGGAAATAAATCTCTATGATTATATTCTCTCACAAATGGGGAAACACGTGCTACCGGATCGGGTGAACATCTACCAGTACCACCAGTTTTGGCCATGAGAGGCCGGGGCTGTGGTAGAGTCTAGGGCCATGGTAGTGGCCGGGGTGCAGCAAGCATATTAGCTAGAGCAGCACTTGTACATCCACCAATTGCTCTAGCTCAGGAGCGGATTACGGATATAAATGAGCAGGTGGGACTAGCTTAGGCACTATCTATGCCTATTGTGATTCCAGTCATTCAAGAGGCATTGGCTTAGATATTGAAAGTTTGCCCTAGCCTTGCTAAGGTGGTTTCGGATAAGGCCGCACCTGCCACTTCTCAGGCCGGGGGAGGTACTCATACCCCCATTACCCATACATCATAGCAGGTAGTGCAGGGACTCCAGATAACGGGGGTACTACCAGTCTAGCCGGTTACAGCTGCTCAGGCCCATGTGAGTTTTATTATGAACAACGAGGAGCAGAAGTGATTAGAGAGATTTGGGAGACTCAATCCTCCATCATTCAGTGGAACTGAGATCGAGGATGCTCAAGATTTCTTGGACAGGTGCTAGCAGATTCTTCGTACACCAGGTATTCTAGAGACCAGTGGGGTCTTATTTTCTACCTTCCAGCTGACCGAGGCACCCTTCAGATGGTGGTCGGCTTATGAGAGGAGCAGACCAATTGGTGCATCAATGCTTTCATGGCATGAGTTCTAAATTCTCATTTTGGAGAAGTTTGTGCCACAGACCCGTAGAGAGGAATTGCGCAGGTAGTTTGAAAACGTCCGTCAGGAGGACATGTCGGTTACCCTGTATTAGATGAGGTTTTCATACTTGGCTCGTCATGCAGTCTGGTTGGTTCCCACTTAGGTGGTTCATTAATGGCCTCAACCAGCAGTTTTGTTTTGTTACAACTCTAGGGAATGTAGAATGTGCTAAGTTTGACGAGGTGGTCCATAGTGCTCAACAGTTAGAAATGGTCCGTACTCAGAAGCGTAAGTATAGGGAGGCCAAGAGGTCTCGTGGTCCGGGTAATTCCAACGGTGTTCCTTTTGGGGGACAGCCTTATTACAGTAGGTGTCTACCTTATGGGCTCAATCAGATAGCTCGTTCGGATCACCCCGGTGCATCAACTAGCCATGGTTCATATAGTACTCGATCGAGTCAGTCATCTCTTAGTGCACTTCCCGCTCAGAGTTCATCTCGTGCAACATCAGTGCACGGTTCATCTATACCAGGTTCTTATGGTAGTTATTCTTGTTCTCGAGGTCCACCTCAGTACTTGCCGCCATTGTGTGAGAATGGTTGTTTTGAGTGTTTAGATTCGGGTCATATGAAGAGACATTGTCCCCGCCTTTCGTGAGGTCTAGTTGAGCAAATGGGTTAGGTTGTGGCTCCAGCACCAGTTATTCAACCACCCGCCCAACCAGCATGGAGTGCGGCACATGCGGCTAGAGGTCGCCCTAGATGAGGAGGCAGATCAGGTGGTGGTCATGCTAGATTCTATGCTATTCCTACCAGACCACATGTAGTTGCCTCAGACACGGTAATCACATGTATTGTCTCAGTATTTCACCTGGATGCTTCTCTATTATTTGACCCTAGTTTCACATATTCGTATGTATCGTCATATTTTGCTCGTTGTTTGGAATTACCCCGTGAATCCTTATTCTTACCTATTCATGTATCTACGCTGGTGGGCGATATTATTATTGTGGACTGTATGTATCAACCGTGTGTGGTAACCATTAGGGGATTGGAGACCAGAGTTGATCTTTTATTGCTCAGTATAGTCGATTTTGATATGATCTTGGGTATGGATTAGTTGTCTCCATGTCATGCTATTCTAGATTGTCACGCTAAGACTGTGATGTTGGTAATGCTAGGGTTTCCAAGGATCGAGTGGAGAGGTTCTCCATATTTTGTCCCTGGCAGGGTAATTTCTTATTTAAAGGCCCAACGAATAGTTGGGAAGGGGTATTTATCATATTTGGCCTTTGTGAGAGATGTTGATGCAGACACTCCTACTATTCATTCTATTCCGATAGTGCGAGATTTTCCCTATGTGTTTCCTGCAGATCATTCGGGCATGCCACCTGACAGGGACATTGATTTTGGTATTGACTTGGTACCAGGCACTCAGCCCATTTCTATTCCTCCATATCGTTTGACACTAGCAGAGTTGAAAGAATTGAAAGAGTAGCTTCGGGAACTTCTTGATAAGGGGTTTATGCACGCCCACACATTCGTCACATAGGATGTGCGTCACCTCAAAACCAGTCACATAACACGTAATTTCGGGAATTTATACCCTCAGAATCAAGGTTTGAAGTGTTACTTACCTCAAACCGTATAATCCTTCCTTCCAATATGACCTTGCCTCGCGAATCGGCCTTTGAATGCCTTGAATCTAGTCACAATTAATTCGATACAGTCAACACAAATTATAGGAATTAATTTCATATGAAAATACAAATTTTCCAACAAAATCCAAAATTCCACTCAAAACCTTCTAGTGGGGCCCACGCGTTGGAACCTGACAAAACACACAAAATATGAACCTCTATCCAACCATACATATTTTATCTAATTCCGACATCAACTCGTCCCTCAAATCTTCAATATAACCTTAAGAGTTTTCACAATTGTTTTCCAACCTACAACACCAATTAAATGCTAAAATAACTATAGATTCGGGTAATTTGACCAAATTGAGTTAAGAACACTTACCCCTAATCTTCCCTTGAAAATCTCCCAAAATTCACCTCTCCCCAAGCTCCATATCGTCATAAATGGAGTCTCATTTTTAGAACTTAAGTTCTGATACCCGGTCATTTTCTCTATGCGATCGTGGACCAACTCACGTGATTGTGAAGAACAATTTTCCCCTGCCAAAATTTTACCTTATGCGATCGCGGATCTCTTCACGTGATCACGAATCACAGCTTCCTCCACCCTACGTGATCGCGGACTTCCACACGCGATCGCATAGCACAACATGTGAATTTTCTAGTTCCCTCATTCATACAATGCAAATGCGGCTTAATCCACACATTCGCATAGTATTGCTGGCGCAACAGACTTACCTACGCAATCGCGAACCTTCTTAAGCAATTGCGTAGAAGGAAACCAGACAGTGCACAAGAAAAACTTTAGCAAAACTCCAAGTCAAAAATTCGATCCGTTAACCATCCGAAACTCACCCGAGGCCCCCGGGACCTCAACTAAATATACCAACAAGTCCTAAAATATCATACAAACTTAGTCAAAGCCTCAAATCACATCAAACAATGCTAAAAACACAAATCATACCCCAATTCAAGCCTAATCAAAACTAACAAATTCTAACTTCTACATTTGATGTCGAAACATATAAATTCAAATCCGATTGACCTCAAATTTTGCATACAAATCATAAATGACATAATGGACCTATTCAAATTTCCAGAATTGGATTTTGACCCGGATATCAAAAAGTCAATGTAGGCCCCGTAAATATTTGCTAATGATTTAAAATTTTAAAGTGCGCCAACGGTATTTGGGAATAATGTATTTGAGTATTAAAGGATACCTATAGTATAGATCCACATCATTTTGAATTGATAATGTATGTTTAATGTGTGCTGGAACATACTAAGGAGTTTTGTGAATGGCAATAACTTGTGTGGAACAAGTTGGATACATTAAGTGGAAACGATGTTTCCATTGGCACAAGACCCTTCAAATGGTGTTCTACCTATTAAAGTCCTTTGAGTCTATTTTCCAACGAATCAAACAGTTCATCATTTGGATATGAGCACCAAGATGCACGACCACGCATATTTGGGAGTTTCTGCCTTGTGTGTGCGGCCAGATGTGCAGCCACTTGCCTAGGTGCGCGGCCGCGCACGTAGGAGCGCATTAAATAACCCCACGTACGGGTAGAGAGAGGGGTTAAGTCATTGGTTAAGCTAAAACTTGCTATTTTAGAGAGAAGTGAGACTGTTCTAGATAGAGGCAGTAGATGAAGTATTTTGTTCATCAATATCTTGTTCATGTCTTGAAATCCAACATGAAAATCTCACAAGATCTTCCCTCAAGAGGTAAGATTCAAACCCCTAGTCTTCAATTTCGAGTTTGGGGTAAAATATGGGTGATTGGGAGTATGATTCTTGGGTGTAAGAGTATTAATTATACATTCTTGTACCAACAAGGTTTGTGGGAAGAATGTTGAGCTAAAAGAAGTAAAGATTGGGTTGAGGAGTGAAGTAAATCCTGTGGAATAACCTTGTAGCCAAATTTGCACACCTACTGTTTGATAAAACGCTCAAATAAGCTAAAACCATGAATAATTTCCTAATTTGTATTCAATTTTGGTATGTCTCAAAATAAATTAGGATTGCTAGAATTTTTGGAACATTGTAGTAATTTAAAGAATGCTAAAGGCGAGGTACATTGGCTAAACCTCTTTCCTGGAATTGAATTCCATGATGTTGTTGTAAGTCCCGAGTTATTCTTTATAAATCAACTATTCTGAATAAGCTTTGTGTTGAAAGGTATATGTTCAAAATGTGTTCCGGATGCTTTTATCATATGATGTGTCCTTATGGAATGTGTTCAAAGCATGAGTTGGGTATAAAAATGTTATTACTCCAAGTAGTGTCGGAACGTTGTAGTAATTTAAGAAAAACTCAAAGTGAGGTATGTTAGCTAAACTACTCTCTTAGAAATGAACTTCATGACGTTCCCGTAAGTTTCAACTATGGTTGTCTCAAGTTCCTTATTCTATGTTCCGAGATGTTCCCAATAAATTTGAATGTTCCGAATAAACAAAGTGTCAAGAATTATGTATTCAAAACGTGTTGCGAAATTTCCTATCACATTATGTTATCGTTCGGGAATGTGTTTAAGAATGATATGTACATTAAAATGTTATGGATTTAAGTCGTGTTTTAAAAGAAAGTTATGATGCCAACTTGTGCGAGAAAAACTAGATATGATTAAGACTCTTAATTACTCATATGTGTACTTGAAGTCTTGATTAGAAATGCCTTGTTGTTGATAATCTATAAAGATGCTTGAAAGTGAAAGAAGTGAGTTGAAGATATAAAGTGTGGACATTGTGCCAAGAATAAAAGTTATACTTGTGGCCAATGGTGCCAATGAAATGAAATGATGTGAGAAAGGTTATTAAATGAGCCTTGATTCAACTATTGTGAATTGACTTCGAAGATAGATTTGCCTAAAAGCTTATGTACACAAGTCATGTCCAAATGTGGCTATTTTAACTAATGCTATTTATGAGTATTTTCAATATGTTTTGTGTTCTTACATATTCATGAGTGAAAATTATGTATTGCTTTTTTTGGGGAAAAGTAATTCAAGAATAAATGGTGTGATACTTGTTTATGATTTTAACTTATGATTCGATTGTCAATCATTTTACTCCATTTCTTGGAAAGAACTCTATTGTGATTAAATTCTTCATTTTTAATGAACTTAAAGTTGTGATTTCCGGAATATTATATATATTGATATTTATGATGACGATCCATGAAAGGATAGAAATGAAGGCGTGGAATATGAAATACGGCCATTGTGCCATGAATGAAGAATCATATGTATGGCCAAGAAAGCCAATGAGATAATGATGTTGTAAGAGGATGAAAATGCCAATGAGGCTATAAATGGTGTGAACGGTTATGAGGTAAATGCATTTGTATTGTTGTTTCCTCTGTATACAAATCAAAAAAATATTTTTGGGAGTATCGATAGTCACCGAGGAAGGGTATATTGAAATAACCTAACCCCGAAACTACACATACCGGTGTAGGAGTGGATTGGGATCATTCCCCTTATTTGGGATGTGATTTATGTGATATAAATTTCCCCTTATTTGGGATAAGATTGGTGTGATAACATTATTCCCCTTAATTGGGATGAGATGATTGATAGAAAAGGATAATGTCGATCCACACGTCATTATGGTGAGATGGCCTAGCCGATCAGGTCGTGATCAGACACAATGCCACACACATGGTGGTGATTTTGCTGTAAATTGTAATTGAAATTTTGATTTGGTAGAATTAAGTGACTCCCTCTCTATATAAAGGGGTATATTCTTTGATTTTAGGAAGATCATGATAGATAATATCGAAAACAATTGTGAGATTTGTCTTGCACCCTTGTGTGTGTCTACTCTTGGATTTACTTTTCAACCTTCAAGAATCAACTAAAGGTTGTAAGATTAAACCCTTTTTGAAATCTTAGATCACTTCTAGGTATTAAATAAAGGTGATAAGTTTTGGCTTATTTTTGTTCTTATTATTCTAAAGGGTCAGGTTTTAGAATCTCTCTCTTGTTTTTAACTCTCTACCAATCGCGATTAGTTCTTCGTTAGCTAATTGTTGTTGCTAGGATTCAACTTCAAGAATAGACTTGTTAAATTCAAGAAACTCTTTCTTGAATTCAATCTATCTGTCTTTTTCGGTTCTTTATTTTCTTCTAGCTTCTACACGATTTTCTTGTTTTTCTTTATTCACTCTTGGACCCCTATCATGTTGTCATCATCTGAGCTCCTCCCCTGGTCTGTGAAGTAGTTGATGCAACCATAATCAATCCCGCTTGAGCCAATATACCAAACATGCTAAGGAACTGCGCTAAAGTCTCCTGAAGTCTAGGCGTAGCAACAGGCACATCTGGTTCCTGGCGCCCAGCTGGAGCTACTAATGGCTCCTCAACTGCTGCTCTGGTAGGTTCTCTATTTGTAGCACATGCTCCTCCTCGGCATTTACCTCTACCTGTGCCTCATCCTCTAGCAACACCTGCTCTGTGGGAAG
>AWOL01S0091908.1:7520-21950 GCA_000715115.1 Nicotiana otophora | reverse complement strand
TTGGATTACCATAAAGAGCATTCATATATTCATGGTTTAATTGTTCACCGGGGGTAATATTATAGCAAAATTGACTCTAGATAAATTGTAATAAACTATTATCGCTATCAAGAATAGCAGGTGTAGGACGCGTAACAGGTTTCAGTCGGGGAGCCGGGGGAAGTGGAGGAGGAACAGATTGGCCACTAGATTCACCACTCTTGAATTTTTCCTTATTTTTACTAAATATTTTTTTTAGGGAATAAGTCATCTTAATTAATCAAGCAAAGTAAATAAAACAAACAAAACTATAATATTAAAACTTAAGAGTTGGAACGAGTTTACCGAATTGACGAACAACTTGTTGAAAAATAATTATCGTTGAAGACCTGAAGACTGAATTCACCAACTTCACAATTTTGCACAAATTGTAACAATTAAGTAAGCAATTATACAAGAATATTAGAGAGAGATTGAGAGAGATTGATGATTTTATGAGAAAAATAAAAGAATGAGGGGGTATTTATAGTTAAAAATAGGAAAAAAGTGTAATTATAAAAAGTTTGGGGTTAAAATAAAATTTGGGGGGTTAAATGGCTATTTTGCAAATAGCCAACGACTATTTTGGCAGACCAAATGGCTAGTTTTTAAATGGCCAAACGGTCAAATTTGTTTTTTAAAAAATTATCCGTTGGCCCTGTTTAGGACCGCTTGAACCGGCCCACTTCTGAGCCTCTCCCGGTCCTAAACGGTCCCGGTCTCGCGGGCCTCCCTTATGAGACCGGCCCACTACCCGTCCCACCACCCCACGGTCCCGGTCCTATCCGGTTAGGACCGTTTAGGCCCACCACCCATGTGGGTTTGCGGTCCTGGGCCGGTCCCGGTCCTAACCGGCCCACCTGCCACCCCTAGGCACTTCTTAGGAGGCAACCCATGTTATTTTCCTTTTCTTTTTGTAGTTAGGTGTTATTTTTGTTCTAACTTGATTTGAAGTGTGCTACAAGGATGAGTGTGACTTACAGGAATTGTGGACAAAAATATGGCTAAGTATTCAAAAATTGTACGGACTGTACTTTATTTGTGCGGACCGCACATTTCTATGTGCGATAGAAGAAGAGCATTTTGGCCGCACATTTCTCTTGCGGGCCGCACATTTGAAACTTCAAGAATACCAACTCTCTGAAATTTAAGCTTGTCAGTGCGGAGGTCAATCTGCGACCGCGCCTGAAATCTACGGCCGCACCTCAAAATGTGTGGATCGCATATTAAGTTCTGAGATGAGGCCCCCAGGTGAAGGAGTGCGGACCGCACATGAAAATGTGTGGCCTCACTCGCCCTTCTTTTCCTTACCCAACAATTGGTATAAATAGCACTGTAGGCCTCACTTTACATTTTTCCCGCTTTGAAGAAACATTGTGCCTTGCTAAGTTTTCTTGAAGATTTGCACTGTCCACACACAAATCCACCTCGATTAGTCACTCATTGAACTCACTCTATCTGGTATGCTTCAATTTCACAATAATCTTTTTAGTTAGTTTAATTTGTAGATTTTTCGTTCTTTTCAGGCCATTTGTTATTAGAGTTCCATTGTATGTATATGTGGAGCAGATCTGAACTGGGTTAACTTGATACATGCTATAGGGGACTGGATTAGTATAATTTCTTATTTTTACAATGTTGCCATGTCTAATTGTGCAAGAAATTGAACAAACCTAAGTAGAAAATTGTGGTATGTACGTAACTTTTGAAATCTGCGGCCGCACTTGAATTTGTGCGGTCCGCAGATGATGAATTTTGGAAACTCAGTGAGGAAGGAATCTGCGACCGCAAGTTAAAATGTGTGGAACACATAATTCCCTTTGCGGCCGTAGAACAACACATCTTCTGACATCAGAGAGTACTCACTTTGAGACTCCAATGTGCGGCTGCAAGTCTAATTGTGCGGACTGCAGAAATCCTCTTGCGGCTGCAGATTGGTCAATTCTCTATTATTAGAGAGTGAAAATTTTTTGGATTCAGAGGCGCGGCCGCAAGTCAATTTGTGCTGACCGCACTTCACTTCTGTGGCCGCACAACAAAAATATGTGGTCCGTGAGTTCACATTTGCGGCCACAAGTAAAATTGTGCGGACCGCAGATCCCTTTCCCTGCAGGCATGACTTAATGTACAACCTACTGTGTCTTATGGTTTCTCTTTTACTCATATGTCTTATGTATGTGTTTGAACATCGAATTGCAACTAACAATCTCCTCTACTTGATATAGATAATGGTTCGATCAAAAGGATGAGGCGACACTTCAAAAGAGAGAGGTGAACCTTCTCGGGACCGAGGCAAAAATGACTTGCCCCTTGGCCAGCCAAAGACAATAAGAAAGAAAGCAAGAGCTGGCAGAGGGAGAGGTGCAGACCTCTCCAAGTCTAGCTCCTATGCCCCGTCTAGGGAAGTGTCTGAGGGCAAAACAGCCTCTGTTCAGGAGCACCCGGCCACATAGTCAAGGCCGCATGGGAGATACCAGCTCAGGGATGATCTGTCTTTATCTCACAGCACTTTCGAGGGACCGGAGAGTGCTAGTCAGGCTTCTGAGCCATCGGCTACACCAGTCCCTGAGGTACATGTTCCTTCACCAGTTCATGATATCCCTGATGATGGCAGAAGGGGATATGCCACCACTACAGGTTTGGAGAGATCAAAGAAGAAAGAGGTTTGGGAGGTCCGCTTTGTCAGCTTGGCCTCCTTCACCAGCATGCGTATATGGTGGCTTCTGAGGTCGCTAACTCTTGAGCAACAGTTTCTGTTGAGAGATTTGGAGAAGTACAACCCAGCCATATGAGACAGTTCAGGGCACGAAAAGGGTAGATGTGGTTCACTCAGAATGTAGAAGATGCCAAAAAATACCTCATCCATGAATTCTATGCCAATGTAGCTCATATAAAGAAAGGGACGAAGGTGAACAAAGTACGCAACCTCAAGGTGAGTTTTGATCAGCATACACTTAACACGTACTTGGGCTTCGAGGATGTTGAGCCGACGGAGTATTTGGAAAAATGTGCACTGAAGGAGGAAGTCCGTCCTTGGCTAGCTGAGATTCTGGCACCACCTGGGCCACCACCACTATGGATTACCGCTGGTGTTCCCATCCACCAGAGCACTCTGAGTTTTGAGGCAAAAGGGTGGCAGACCTTTGTTTGTAGCAAGTTGGATCCATGCCAGAACGAGACTCACATTCCTCTTGCTCGAGAAATTCTTGTGGCCTCCATCATGGCCGGTTACCCAATCAATGTGGGTGCCGTGATGTCGACCAACATTTTAGTGATTGCACGGCAGGATAGCTCGACCTACCCCTATCCCAACACTATTACAGAATATCTCACTGATGTAAAGGTAGAGCCGAGGGACTTTTAACACCAAGGTGATGGCGAAGAAGCCCTTCGATTGGTATTCTCTGATGGATGCGAGTAACCCAAAGAAGAAAGTTCAGCCTTCTACCACCACAGTCCAGCCTGATGAGCCAACAATGGTAGCCTCTAAGGCAGTTGATCTTCCATCCACTTCTGCTGAGCTTTCCACTAGTGCCACTGCTATGCCTCCACCATCATCCACCGCTCCTACTACAGCTCCTGCCACAACCCCGAGGCCAGTGCCCATGCCCTCTGCCCGACTATCTATGCTGCGAGTCTCCCAGACATTGGCGAGTCTCAAAAACTGGATGCAGACAACTACTGCAAAGCTGTCTAACTTGTCCAGTACTGTTGTAGTGCAGTCCACCTCACAGGCATCACATGTTCTTTCTGATATTAAGGAGACACTGAAGAAGATTCTGGAGAACTAGAAGACTATCATGGACACCTTAGTACAACATGGGTCAGTTATTGAAAAGCTGGGAAAGGAAGTGAAGAAGATGAGGAAGTCCCAGGTCAGCAAGAAGTCCTGGACAAGCTCCGGAGGGAGGTGACTAGACTTGCTACAGCTGGCGACCTGCCCTTTAACATGTTGCTTGACCCACACCAGTCCGCCCCAGATCCTTCAGCACCATCTGCACCAGTAGCACCAGCTAGCCAGTCTGACGAGCCAGATCTTGCTGCCGACATTGCTGAGGCAGTGCGTGAGATGTTTGCTAACCCAGCCACACCTAGATTTGATGATGAAGAGATTTATTTGGCTGATCTTGAGGGAGATGACATTGCTGGGGACACTGAGATGTCCAAGGATCCATAGGGAGTTTTCTTCACCCTCTACTCTTTTATTCTTATTTTGCTAAGCATTAGGGAGAATGCTTACTTTTATTCGGGGGGGGGGGGTGGAGTTTATTTGAAACATTGGTACATTTTGATGTATTTGGTCTGTAATAATTTGATGATAGTCTCTCTTTTCTTATTTGTATTTATCTATCTTCTCTCTCTCTCTCTTATTATGTATATATTCATTCTATCTTTAGTAGTTTTTGCTCATTAGCTTCTTTATCTTTGTTTTTGTTTTTGTTTTTGATTATTAGCTTCTTTATCTTTTCTATATTAGTTATTGGTTTGTTAAGTAGCTTCTTTTTATGCTTTAATAGATAATAAGCCTTTGATTTTTTTAACGCCACGGTTCTTTTCAAAGGTAGTTGTTGTGTAAATCGGGTGACTCGTCCCTACGATAGATGGCGTGACAACCTTCTTAAGGGAATGAATCCGTTTTGTACTTAGGTAATAATAATAGTAGTAATGAATAAAAAGACATTATCAAGTCATTCTCGAAGAGTCAACCATGCCTCAATTGGTACCAACACACTTAATTATGTGCTTATGGTTAGAGACAAGGTTTTTGAAAGAAATAGCTCTGGTTAGTGACTTTGTGACTATTGAGTTGACTTTGGCAACCATCGAGTGGTTTAATTGGACCATAGTGATCTTTAAACTTGAATGTGGTCATCGTGGACCCTCGACTCTATCCTCTTTTACAATCTATTTGCGTGAGGGGTGAGATGAATTGTTGCTAGTCCAAGTATCTGTGCGAAGGGTCTAGAACTTACCCCGACTATGTTTCAAGGAGAAATCCTAAGTTTTGCTTGGTTTGAGAAGTGATTGTAGGCTTTCCTTGTCCCGTTTGAGCTTTCTATTGCCAATCAATGTTGTTATCCCTAGTCAACCCCTTTGAGTCTCTAGCCTTTCTCATTTGATAACCATGTATAAGCGTTTACCCGTTTTATCGTGACCCTCTCTTGGCACCTGAATTTTCTTAACACTCTTGTGAAATAAATGAATTAAAACATAAGTTTGGGGGAGGAATGAGGAATTTAGAAAAGGTGTCAAAGGCACAAAAAGAGAAAAGAAATGATCTCTATGAAATATAAGGAAAGAAAAGAAAAGAAAAAAATGCAAAACGTGAATAAGTGGAAGGGTTGATAGATTCAAAAAGAGGTAATGATCCCAAACATTGAGAAATCAAAAAGGGAGAAAAAGAATGAAATGAACAAGAAAGAGTGATGTTAAGTATCTCTAGTCCCTAATGAAAAGAAAGTGCCTCTAAGAATTGGCAATTATGAGCTGGGAAATGAAAGGTGGAGTGCTTAAGGAAAGGTGTAACCACTTACCCATATAGTATCCTACCCTAACCCAAAAGCTTTCATTACATCCCGAAAGAAGTCCTACTTGATTTTAAACCGAGTGAGCTTACATTAGTGGCGATCTACATGAGGGGCAAGCCTATGGCATTTGAAGACGTACTTGTAACATTCTCTTGTGAGAGATGAGTGAGCCTTTCATGAATCTTCGTATTGAATGCTAATTTCTTAAGTGAGCTTGAAAAATAGAAAGTAGATGAGGAAGAGTTTGGGATCCACCATGACCTACATAATAGAACAAGAGTCCTTGATGAGTAAAGTCAATTTTTGAAGCGCAAATGTCACATTAGAACTATATGTGTATGAATATTTGACTTGTCCCCTTGTTGATAATGCATGAGTAGTCTGGGTAATTGTTGGTCCCAATTAATGTGTGAATGACTCACCTTTGACTCGCTGAAGTGACCCTTAACTTTAGAAGGTGGGAACGAATTTATTTGCTTGAGGACAAGCAAAGACTTAAGTTTGGGGGAGTTGATAAGTGGGGATTTTGACTAATTATTAGCACCTTTTTGCTTTTGTTTTAGTATGAAAGTATTGATTTATGTTCCCGAAACTAATGAAATTGTGCAAATTGCAAGAATATTAGAAGTTTGGCCTCCCATGATGAAATCCGACTAAAAAACGAGTGTTCTGAATCACAAAGCAATAAAGGGCGCAGAAGCAAAGAAGTGCGGTCTGCAGACCAAGTAAAAGCACCCAGCAGAACTTTGGCTAATGCGGACCGCACATGAACTGTGAGGCCGCAGAACGGGGTCTGCACTGATAAATGATTCAAAATTCAGAGAGTGTGCAAAAGACCAAGTCATGAAGCCTTGTTGAAGTGCGGACCGCACAAGAATTGTGCGGCAGCAGAAGATACTTCGCAGATGCAATCCAGAAATGTGCGGCTGTAGAACCCAATGTCCTGCCAACTGAAGAAATCTGTGGACTGCACATGGAATTGTGCGGCCGCAGAACCTCCTGAGGGGCATTTTTGTCAGCGAATTTTGGCCCAGTATAAATAGACGAGTTTCACATTTTTAGGTCATGTTTCGAAGTTTGAGCTGCTGTATCCATTACATTTTGCCATTTTAGGAAGTTTGTGATTATTTTAGTGTTTAAATATTATATGTTATCAATTTAATCTTTGATTATGGGTTTAATTAGCTTTTCTTCTTTATTTTCTTCAATTCCCACTATGAGTAGCTAGATTCTTACTAGGGTTGTGACCCAACCCTAGCATGTAAATCTTATGGGTGCTTAATTTAATGCTTTTTTATGATTGGGTGTTGATTATTTAGCTTAGATCATGCTTCAATTTTAGAATTAATGGTTGCAAATATTGATTCATGCCTTTTTTACTTAGTCTCTACTTGAGAAAGAGGGACCTAGTCTAGGCTAACTTGGCTAATAAGGAATTGGGTTAATTGAGTTTGATTAGTCTAATTAAAGGACTCAAACTAGATAGTAAGAACCCGACTTGAGCTCATATTAACTATTTTGTTTGATACCCATTTGGACTTGAGAAAGCCAAATTGTTGACCGAGAGGTATTGAGTAGATAATTTAGAGTTGAGAGCTACAATACACCCCAATCAAGAAAACAAGTATTAACATATTTAACCCACTAGGCGAACAACTAGGTCATGGTCACATCCCTAGGCTTTATAACTATTTGGAAAACTACCAAAAACAATCATTCGCTTCTAGTTAATTTTATTAGCTTATAATTGTAGAGTAAAATTAGAATTAGAAATCAAAACCTTTTGTGGAAGTGCAAAATTAGTTAATCAATTCACTCTCGTCAAGTGTATACTCCTAACACCAACTGTAACTCCTTGTGAAAATCAACTCCGACTCTTGTTGGGTACTATTCTTCCAATGACCATTTCCACTCACTATTGAGTACGGATTGGACGTGGATCACCCATCCTCACCCACATAACGAACCTGAGAACCCTTAAGCACCACACCTAAAATCTCGATTCCACTAGAACCATTTATTGAGAGCCTCTCACTCAAGTCCAGTCCCATTTATTTAAACAAACCACTAGTGCTCCTTTAGAATATGAGCACTCCAAGGAAGCAACCAGATGAATACTTTCCCTTGTGCATCACACCCATCAAATCCCTTGCTCAAATTATCCCTGATATTTTCTTCCCTTAGTAATAACTAATCCATCAACGTACTGATGACCCCGAAACTGCAAAGGCACATCATCATAGACGGTGGGTCCCCTACTTAGCTTTAAGCCACAATTACATAATTCAATAAGTCACAATAACTCCCCCTCCTCAGTTACCATGGTCTCGCACCATTGCTAAACCAAATTTCTCCTAAGTTTTTGTTGCACTAATCATAACACATCCTGAATTATCAGCCATAATGGCACACTCGACCTCCTGACAGTCATGCCATCTTCTTCAAGCGATCCCCAGCTCACATCGTAGTACATACTTCATGTTGGATAGAAAATAAGGTTCTTCAGTGGGCCTTTATTAGAAATCACACAACTTCTAACATCTCACAGGAGATAGCCCACCTGTGTAAACCCATATCAATACCTTCTAATGACGTTGCCTTGATTAGATTACAACCACCATGAAATTAGTTAAATCCTCTTGAGTCCACAGCTATTCGTAAGAATCCCTTCATTTATTAACACCACCCGAAGGTCTAACAACGTGTTTGAAACTCGAAGCCGTAACTCACCCAAGGCAATGATTGAATACTTCACCTTTCCTTTATTCCAATCAAGCCCTTCTCATCACGTTCAAAATTCTCAATCATAGAAACCACCTCACAGATCATCTATCTCGAACCATCAAAACTGGAAACGACAGTCCGATTATGAAGTCGCAATGCACAATAATCTCTGATAACTTCCTCTTAGGTTCCATCTCACAACATCGTGCCCAAAGGCAACCAAATAGAGATAAACATGCCGATGAGCCTCAATGCATTCAATCAAGGATGGAGACACCACAATATTAATAAGAATTCCACCAAATTCAAAAATATCAAATCTCGATCGTAGGCAACATCAACACTAGGCTGAAATGACAGAACACCCCTCCACAAGGCGATGATAATAGCCCACTCGAATATGCAGGGAGAAACATCGTACACCATATCTGCGGTACCTTTACAACTCCTCGATGCCCAATTGATAACAAGCGCTCAAAATCGTATAAGAATGAGTAGAAAGGAATGAAGGCATAAGTCTCAATGGAATCAAATCGCACGACGAGGAATCAAGAAAAGAAGTGCTCCTAACAGCCCTATAACGTCTCGAAAATAAGTCCAGACATCTCCGTACCGATCCGCAAGACTCTACTAGACTTGCTCATGGCTCGTGAGACCTAAGTGAACCTAACACTCTGATACCAAGCTATCACAACCCAGAATCCACTATAGGCTGCGATGGCGCCCAACGTCGCTGTTAGGCAAGCCAACACTTAATTATTCATTTTATTATTTTTAAAATCATGAATATTACTTAGATGGAGAGATCGGTGCATTAAAATAAATCATGGTTACTTACAATTTTATTAAAATAATAAATGAAAGTGTATTAATGTAAAACAATCCATAACAAATTCTAGAACACCCCCAAAATCGGGTGTCACAAGTGCATGAGCATCTACTAGAAAGTGCAATAACAATACAACATCTGTCTTGAATATACGTTATATAGCAAAAAAATGTAAATAACTCTGATGGAGACTCTGTATTATGCGGATCGTAACATGGGATGCAGTTCACCGTAAAATCCCCGCAATAGCTGCGCCTTTGCGCCCAAAAGACCACCAGAAATATGTATACCTGCACAATAAGTGCAGAAGTGTAGCATGAGTAAGTAAATCAACGCGTACCTAGTAAGTATCTACCCTAACTCCGGAGAATTAGTTACGAGAGGTCGATATTGACACTTACTAGTGGTCCATAAATCAAGTATAATAGAAAGTAAACAAGTATGAGGCATGGTAAATAAACAGTGTAAACAAATATAGGTACGTGGTACGATCCCCCTCTGAACAATAAACACAAGCTCTCAATTATCGGTTAGCTCCTCAACCAGAGTATATATATATATAATAGTCCCCACCAGATAGGTCATCACAATTTAAATCACGAAAGCTCACGGATACACTGGCTTCTTGTCAAGTATTACGCACAATACTGCCGAGGCGAACGGTCTGATCCCATAAGAGTGTTTTATGAAGTTGACGAGGCGAACGGCCCAATCCCATAAGAGTATTTTATAGAAATGCCGAGGCGAGCGGCCCGATCCTATAAGAATATGATACTTGATACTGCCGAGGCGAACGGCCCGATCCCATAAGAATATGATACTGCCGAGGCAAATGGCCCGATCCCATAAGAATATGATACTGCGAGGCAAATGGCTCGATCCCATTAGAATAAGAAGCTTTAACAGGTACTTGACCACATTCACGAATATACGTGTAAGTTATGAAATTTAAGGAAGCTTTTCGATAAAAACGTACAACGCGGGAGAAATTCTAAGGGAAGCACAATTATTTCGCGGCTAATCAAGTAGCTCATCAAATCTCTACAATAGCGAGTCTATCACTCCACGCAAGCCTAGTCTCGGGTCGTAACACAAAATAAGGGAATTAAACATGCAAGGATAACTCAGATAGTATAATTAAAACATGGCGTGAACCTAAGTCTACCCGGACATAATCAGGAATCCTAGCATACGCACGGACACTCGTCACCTCATATGTGCGCAACTCCCACAACATGTAGAACATAATAGATATAACACCTATGGGGTAAATTCTCCCTCACAAGGTTAGACAGGAGACTTACCTCGCTCTAAAGTTTTATAACCGGCTCTGACACCTCTCTAACACCCCAAATTGATGCTCATCGATCCGAAACTAGTCAAACAATGTGCAAACCAATAAAAATATACTCCAATACTCATAATTAATCAATTTATAACAATTCCTAACTCCGCTCAAAAAGTCAACAAAGTCAACCCTCGGGCCCACGTGCCCGAATCCCGAATATTTTCGAAGATAAACATTACCCATAATACCATGAACTCAAATATATAATTTATTCCTAATTCCATGTCCAATTTCGTGGTTAAAATCCAAAAATACGATTTCTAGGTTATTCTTCAAAATCCCACAATTTCCATGTTAAATCCTTATAAAATCCAGGTAATTAACTTACAATATGTGAGAATTACTTACCTTGCAATAGATGATGAAAATCTTGCCTCCAAGAGCTCCAAAAATCGCCCAACCAAATGAAAGTGTGAGAAAAATGGGCTAAGTCCCGAAATGAAGTCTTAATAACAGCCTCAGATAACGCATTTGCGACAAGAGACTCGCAAATGCGATGGTCGCAAATGCAAAATTGGCGTCGTAAATGCGAAGCCCGACCAACATTGTCTGCGTTGCAAATGCGAGCTCAGTGACTTCACAAAAGCGACAGTTTGTTCGCAAATGCAAATTCTCCCTGCCCCAGCCCATCTTCGCAAAAGCGAGAATGATCTCACAAATGCGGCTATCGCAAATGCAATAAAAACCTCGCAAATGCAAGAACAGTGCACCAGAACAAGCTGAACCTCTACAACTCCTCCGAAACGCGTCCAAAACTCACCCGAGCCCTTGGGGCTCCAATCTAAATATCCACACAAGTCTAAAAGCATAACGCGAATTTGCTCGCGCAATCAAAACACCAAAATAACCTCTAGAATCATGAATCGGACACCAAAATGTATAAAAATCACAATGAACTTTAAGAACTTCTAGAATTGCAATCAATCATCCGAACCACATCAAATCAACTCTGAATGACACCAAATTTTGCAGGCAAGTTCCAAATGACAAAATGGACCTATTCAAGGTCCCGAACCCAAAATCCGAATTCGATAGACTTAAAGTCAAACCATGGTCAAACTTAGGAAAAAATTCAAACTTTCAAACATTCAAACTTCGACGAACGCGTCCTATTCATACTTAAACCTCCCGGAATGATGCCAAATTTTACGCACAAGTCAAAAATTACGATAAAAACCTATTCCAAGGTGCAGAACCCTAAACTGACATCGATAACACCAAAGTCCACTTCAAACCAAACTTAAGAAATTCTAAAACCTTCAAAATGCTAATTTTCCATATTAAGCACTGAAATGCTCCTAGACTACCCGATACTCAACCCGAACATACGCCCAAGTACGAAATCATCATACAAATATATTGGAACCATCAAATCATGATTCCGAGGTCGTTTAATCAAAAGTCAAACCTTAGTCAACTCTTCCAACTTAAAGATTTTGAATTAAAATTTTTACATCTGAATCAACTCTAAACTTCCCGAAATTCAATTATGACTATGTATACAAGTCATAATATATGAAGTGAAGCTACTCAAGGCCTCAAACCTCAAAACGACACGCTAGAGCTCAAAATTACCAATCGAGTCATTACAACAACATATTTTGTGTGTGTTGTACTTGTTGTTGTTGTTGTTGTTGTTGTTGTTGTTGTTGTTGTTGTTGTTGTTGTTGTTGTTGTGTCTTGTGTGAGTCATACATTCTACATGAACCGTTTTATTACTTCAATAAGCCAATCTATGCTCCCGTGGTTACTTGGTGAATTGATTTTCAAGATGAATTTATCTCGCGGAGTGATTATCTCATGCCCTGTTAAGTTGTTGGTAACATAACAGTTTAAAATGAAAGAATTAGGAGCATGCTTACCTTATGTGATTCTTAAGTTAACATTCTTCATTTCATTCGGTATTTTACTATTCTTAATAGTTTTCATATTTTACTTTAATTGATTTCTCGAATTAAACTCCTTTTCCTACCTGACGTTTTTACTTTACTTAAAAATCGTTATTATGTTTTGTTTTAATAAATTCTATATTTAATCCAGTGACTTACCCAATGCTTTATTTTATTTGAAAATGATATTTTATTTACCCAAATGACTCTTAAACTAAACTACTTTTACACCATATCTTGTATGAATTGTACCTTATTTCATGGTATTTGGTTCATAAATAAAAGTCATTTTCTCATTTGATTCCCTACTTTATTCCAGATTTTTATTATGCCTTACTGTATATAAATAAATCTTTTGAAAATTTATATTAGTATTTGACACGGGTACAATGTACATGGTAGCACGCAGACTTAGCCGTGCGAAAGCGATTTGGAAAATATGGGCACGAGGTGCCATACGTGTAAGATTTAGAAGTTGTGACTTATGATTTGAGATTGCGAGGAGTGGTACCTCGAGTAATTCTTGTTGTAATTAGTGCATTAGGAACGATTGGATTGATTGAGTGTTCATCGGTTCTCCTTACTTGAATTTACTCACATTTTATATGTATTCCAACTATGTTGTTGCTTTATTACCTAGTTGTTTCTTGTTGCCATTCGTGCTTCTATTACCCTCACTGCTGATTGTAAATTTGTGATCCTTCTGTTGTGGGTCTTAAATTGATGTTCTTTCCATTGTTAGCTTTATGTTATATCCTGCACAGGTTTACATGTCTGGTAGGTATCTTGACCTGGCCTCGTCACTATTCTACCGAGGTTAGGCTTGTTACTTATTGGGTACCGTTGTGGTATGCTCATGCTATGATTCTGCACATTTGTTTGTGCAGATCCAGGTATTTATGATCGATTTGGTTTGAGACTTATGCCTGCGCGGCTGGAGACTTCAAGGTATACCTATTCGACGTTCGCAGGCCCCGAAGTCACCTTCTATTGTATTTTATTTTCATTGTTTCCTATTATTATGGGACAATTATGTACTTGTTATCTCTAGTTACTCTTAGAAAAGCTTTTGACTTATACTACCGGTTTTGGAATTATGTAACTGATGTTGGTTCAACTATGTTTTTACATATATTATTTAATGTATTGCAGTTAAGTTAGTTAAATTCCATTAATAATCAGCATGTGTTAGACTTACCTAGTCTTAAAGACTAGATGCCATCACGACATCCTAAGGTGG
Organism: Nicotiana otophora; assembly: GCA_000715115.1. NCBI lineage: Eukaryota > Viridiplantae > Streptophyta > Magnoliopsida > Solanales > Solanaceae > Nicotiana > Nicotiana otophora. The sequence goes on along the minus strand of AWOL01S0091908.1, from coordinate 8,374 downwards.
GAGATTGGGTTCGTGAAAATACTGGCCTTCAAGTTATCCTTTTTCTTGTTGTTGACATCCATCATAATAGTCACGACCCCAAATTCCCTCCTAGGATGTCGTGATGGCACCTAATCTCTAAGACTAGGTAAGCCTATCAATGCGGAATAATAATAAATATATGAAATAATTAAACTACAATTTAAACAATTTCAACTCCCAAAACCCGGTAGAAATAAGTCACAAGCTTCTAAGAATTTATCCTCGATGTCTCTATATAACAGAGTCTAAAAATATAAGAAAGCAACATAACAATAATAGAAGGGGACTCCGGAGTATGAGAGCGTTGGCAGATATAGCTCGAAGTCTCCTCGTACAGCTAGTTTACTGATGCGTGGTCTGATAAGATGTACCTGGATCTGCACAAAAAGATGTGCAGAAGCGTAGTATGAGTACACCACAGCGGTACCCAGTAAGTGCCAAGCCTAACCTCGGTAGAGTAGTGACGAGGTTAGGTCAGGCCCTACTGGAGAATAAATAATGGCATGGTAAAATGTTTAAATAATATTATAAGATAAAATGACAGTGGATATGAATCAAGTAGTATGTCACATTTAATTACATCAAATAATGGCAAATAAATACATCGTGGAAACAAAACAGAATTCTTTTCAACTTTAAGAAAATCACATAATAATCAAAGGCAACTGCGGTCATAAATCAATATCAACAAGGGCACTTCCGAGGTACCATCTTGTAGTCCCAAATCATAAACAAATTCACAATATCTCATTTCCTTATCTCACCGCGGGAGCCTTCACAATTTATTTTAAACAAAATATTTTTCCCGAAATAGCATCCCGCGTTTTAGCCAT
>AWOL01S0091903.1:0-13055 GCA_000715115.1 Nicotiana otophora | reverse complement strand
CAACAAAAAAGATACATAAATAAACAAACTTATCATATCAATTGTTAGAAAACGAACGATGTGTGCGTGTGTGTGAGATGAAAATCAATGAATTGGAGAAGAGATCTTACAGTGATGAACAGCGAATCAGGAGAGAGAGGGGGGGCAGATCTAGAAAAGACTCTGCCCTTTAGATTAGAAATGACAATAAAATACGAAAGCCTTGGATGTTCTGTTCTTCTTTTAGCGGATGCCTCAAGGATTGTCGGAAATATCAGCTATTTTAATGAGAGGCCCTCTTAAATTTGACATTTGAATTTTCAAATTAACTATATCATGGTTGGAAAGCCACCTTGTAATTGGATTTGGATGTAATAGGTTGTAATTACATAATTTTGGGATGTAATTATACTTTGCAATTCTCAAAGTTGAGCTGAGAATTATCAGGTTATTTTTCTAAATATTTTTTCGTTTCTTTTTAATTTACTTTTTATTTCTATTTTCTTAAGTTTTTAAATTCTTTTTTTAAAAATATTAGTTTTTACAATAATTATTTTTTATCNTAATTTACTTTTTATTTCTATTTTCTTAAGTTTTAAAATTCTTTTTTTTAAAATATTAGTTTTTACAATAATTATTATTTATTTCCTTATTTCTCATTTTCCAACCTTTAATTCATGTGTTTTTATATAATTTCTCATACTTTGTTTCTTTCTTAATTTTTTTTTTTATTTTTTTATTACATTTAGCTATGTTATTATTTTAATTTTTCTAAAAAGTTATACCCGTAATCTTAGAAAGAATAAGTCATCTATAAACTTAGAAATAATGAATCATTAATAAACTTAGCATATAATGAGTGATGTGATTAAAGTAGAATCTCGTTGTTGAATGGGTTATAAAATTATGTTTTTCTTTTCTTTTGAAATATATTTACTTAATTATGTTGAAATTTATTTTAGGTTATGTTGTAATTTTACATAGTGTATTATGTTAGTTTTTTTTGGATTTTAGATTTTATATTATATTTTTGCTTTTATTTTATTTGCTTTAGTAGTATTCACTTATTAATTCAGATTGTATGCCATTCATTTTTCAGTTAAAGTTGATAGATTATTTTTTCGTAAAATATTTGAGTAATGTTATAGCATTATATTTATAAATATTAATTATTTTATCAAGCATGCGGTCCATGGTGTTCTTACAAAATATGTACTTTTAGTTTAAATAATTGATTAAAGTACAATATTATTTATTTGAAAAATATATATCAATTATTTTTACAATATTAGTTACAAATATATGATTAGTAATTCATATATTTTCAAGAAACAATATCTATCTCAAATATCAAATTTAATATTATTTATAAAGGAATATATTTGTTAAATCTTAACTTTTAATTTTTGATAATTAATTTTATATTTTAAATTTAATCTAACTGTGTAATTACACTTGTGCAACCAAGCAGTACACCTGTAATTACATTATAATTATATTATGACAAATAAACAGGTCGTTGTAATTATAATACTGTGTAATTACTAGGTTGTGTAGTTACTACCCTGATAATTACACCAATTACAATTACCATGTGGCTTTCCAAACAGACCCTAAGTGGGCGTTTGGACATAAGAATTGTAAAATTTCGGGAAAAAGTGGAAAAAAATCAAGTGAAAATGATATTTAAAAATTAGAGTTGTGTTTGGATATAAATATAATTTGGGGCTGTTTTTGAACTTTTGAGAGTGATCTGAAATAAAAAATTTGAAAAATCGCTTTATAGAGTTTTTCAAATTTTCGAAAAATTCCGAAATTTATCTTATAGTGAAAATCGAAATTTCATGGCCAAACATTATTTTCCAGAAAAAGTGAAAAAAATCGAAAAAATAAATCTATTTTATGGCCAAACGGACCCTAAGTCTCGTGAGATGTGCAAGGCGGAATTGGATTCTTGTAAACTTTCGGGGTGCCAACAGAAATTTCTAGATTCTTCCCAAGCAGTTTTCTATTTTGATCTAGAAACCCGATTCATTTGGATATGTGTCGCGTGATAACTATATTAAAGGAGGAAGCGCTTTAAACAAGAAGTTTTTTATTTCCTAAATTTAAACGTGAGAGCTCTCATAAAATTTAAAAAATCTCATTCACTCCATCATACTCCTTACTAGTTCAAAGATTTCCCCTATCATATGGTTAGACTTATTCCAAAGCATAGAAAAAGTTTATCCTGTATGTACCAATTTTTTAGTTATTTTTTTACTATAGCTAAGTTATAAATTAAAGTTAGGCACATATTGGTTTTTTCTGCAAGGATACAAATATTATAATTAACTATAGTAAGTCATATTGTAAGCCCCTCAAACTTTCGTTTTTTTATATTTGCAAATAATAAAAATTAAAATAGATAAAAACATAAAAATTGACTAGAAGTACATTAATATTAAGAAAAATTAAAGGTCAAACATGTAGAAAACTTGATTTAACCATGTAGACATGATAATACATGTACCTGGTGAAATTCTAAGTAGTAAATTAATTATTAGTTCTAGTACAATAAATATATTGTATAATTTATTATAATCAAATAAAGGAGTTAGAAAGAAAATGTATCGAAATCCGAGCATATATATGCAAACAACCAAGATATAAAGGGTGCATAAAATGTTAGTGTGACAGAATTACATGTAAGTACAATCCATAGGCATATGTTGCAATATAATAGCTCACTCATAACTTTACAAATCTGTAACCCAAAAATAATAGGCTAAGGTTTGAAAAAAGAGTATTTTTTGGGTTTTTTTATTCAGCAGAGTAGTTTCACCGGAATTATTATTTTAGTTAGATGAAATCTTGGGATTTCTAGTTCTTCCGTCATCTGATTTTGATCTTTCTCCCAGAATTTGTCTTCAGTGATCTCTCATATTATATCATCCTAAAATCAAAATATATAATTGCACGAGCTACTTGCAAAATTTGCAATTATATAATTACAATAAAGAGTTTGAGCTAAAACAGACTACGAATAATTGTAAAAAATTATCACAAATAGTGAGCATAGACAAGTTTGTAATCTTTCCCAAAGGATTCTTCCTCAAAAATGGTAAACAAGATAAAGAACGAGTAGCTTACATTTTTTCAATTTCGTTAATTCAACTTATATGGTAAAACTGAAAATCAATTGCTGCAAGTTCGTGATTTGGCGGAGATATCAACAAGGAAAATAGACTTATACATGAATTGTTCTAGAAAAAGTACGAAAACATGAAAAAACAATTATTTTCATTATACATGTGCAGTACATGTATAATGATGTATAACTATGTATAAACTTGTATATGGAATGTATAATAATGTATATCAGAAAAATAAGAGAAAGAAGAAGAAGAGAAGTGTCTAACTTCCATGGAGGCCTCTTATATAATGATAATGTGTATATATCCTTATACATTGAAAATTAAATAATCATGTAATGTTATAAACATATATACACATTTATATATAAATATACACATTTATACACAATGACACAACAATGTATAAGTGTGTATAAACAGTGGTTATACAATATTTATACTAGAAAACATCGTGTGTTCACTATTATACTTCTATTCCAGCACGAAAATATCAAAAGAGAGTTTTTCAGGGAAAGTTAGATTTGAAAATTAAAAAGGAGAGAAGATGGAGATGGAATTATTTTTTTAAAAAGAAGTAAGATAAATAACTTGAACATCATCTGAATAACTTGAAAATTGTTTGAATACAACACCAGAGCAAATCATTTGCTTAAACACAAAAATGATTCAATTTTAAATGGATTCTTTTCTGGTAGAACAGAAATATCATAAAGTGGGTAAAAAATGACTATTCACCGCTAGAGAATCATTCTCCGATGACCTCGTAGACTTTGTCATCGACCTCTTTACCTTGAAAATTGAAGGAAAAAAATGGGTAAAGGAGGTTATCAACCACCGGAAATTTATTTTTCAATAACATCATTAACTTTGCCGGCGATCTCTTGATTACATCTTTATTCTGAAAGTTGAAGAAATAAATGAAAATGGATAAATGAGGTTGTCCAATTTTCTTCTTCACGTTAGGTTAACTGATGAAATTCTTTTTACATATTATATGCAAAATAGGCTATGTCGGGTAAAATTTAAAAAGAATTTTTACCTTCCTATATTATATATGAAACTTTATTACCCTTCCTAATAAAGTTTTAACTTAATTACATGAGCATATACAATTTACCAATTATATACAAAATAGTTTTAAATGAGTATCCTTTTATATTAGGAATTGAATAGGGAGTCCTCATCCCTATGCGCTCTCTCTCTCTCCGTCTCTCTCTCTCTCTTTCTCTCCTTCTCTCTTCTTTCCCCAATTTTCTACTTTCATTTTTCTCTCCTTTTCATCCTTTCTTTCCCCCAGGAAATTCATCAATGAATTTCAATTGTTATAATATAGAGTTTTAACTTAGCAATTTCCTTTTCATGTTGCACAATTTGTGTTCGAATTGAAAATGTCAATCAATAAATTTTAAAGGTATTTGATTCTCCACCATTGACAACCATTAAATAGCTCTGAAGCTTTGAATTCGAATTTGGGTTTTCAAAAACTATTGTTTGTTTGGATCGGGTGTTGTTGCAAATNTTAAAAAGGAGAGAAGATGGAGATGGAATTATTTTTTAAAAAGAAGTAAGATAAATAACTTGAACATCATCTGAATAACTTGAAAATTGTCTGAATACAACACCAGAGCAAATCATTTGCTTAAACACAAAAATGATTCAATTTTAAATGGATTCTTTTCTGGTAGAACAGAAATATCATAAAGTGGATAAAAAATGACTATTCACCGCTGGAGAATCATTCTCCGATGACCTCGTTGACTTTGTCGTCGACCTCTTTACCTTGAAAATTGAAGGAAAAAATGGGTAAAGGAGGTTATCAACCACCGAAAATTTATTTTTCAATAACATCATTAACTTTGCCGGCGATCCCTTGATTGACTTCATCATCGACATCTTTATTCTGAAAGTTGAAGAAAGAAATGAAAATGGATAAATGAGGTTGTCCAATTTTCTTCTTCACGTTAGGTTAACTGATGAAATTCTTTTTACATATTATGTGCAAAATGGGCTATGTCGGGTAAAATTTAAAAAGAATTTTTACCTTCCTATATTATATATGAAACTTTATTACCCTCCCTAATAAAGTTTTAACTTAATTACATGAGCATATACAATTTAACAATTATATACAAAATAGTTTTAAATGAGTATCCTTTTATATTAGGAATTGAATAGGGAGTCCTCATCCCTATGCTCTTTCTCTCTCTCTCCGTCTCTCTCTCTCTTTCTCTCCTTCTCTGTTATTTCCCCAATTTTCTACCTTCATTTTTCTCTCCTTTTCATCCTTTCTTTCCCCCAGAAAATTCATCAATGAATTTCAATTGTTATAATATAGAGTTTCAACTTAGCAATTTCCTTTTCATGTTGCACAATTTGTGTTCGAATTGAAAATGTCAATCAATAAATTTTGAAGGTATTTGATTCTCCACCATTGACAACCATTAAATAGCTCTGAAGCTTTGAATTCGAATTTGGGTTTTCAAAAACTATTGTTTGTTTGGATCGGGTGTTGTTGCAAATAATTGAGAGTATTGTTTGGAGTTATATCTCAATTTTGAGGGTGTTTGGTGAAGATTAGACTTGATTTTGGCCGAATTTCAGATTGAAACTCGAAAAGAAGAAGAAGAAGAACACATGACATACAATATACTTACGAAATTGTATTAAAGTTGTATTATAGTTGTATGCAAACTGTATTTAAGTTTTATTATGTTATAGTTATATTTATTTTTATTTGAATATTGTATGAAAGTTGAAAAATAGTTGTATAATGTATGAATCGTTGTAAGAAATTTGTATTTAAGTTATAAATACTATTTTTTACATAAAGCTGTTCATATGTATCAAAATTGTATTAAGAGAGAAAGTTTTGATTGAAATTTCAGAGAGTCAGAAGAACACGCCACATACAAAATAATACAAATGATATACAAAATACATACAAAAGACATATTGTATAAATTTTATATGAAAATTCTAATTAAGTTGTATGATGTTGTAGTTGTATTTAACTGGGTAAAAATAATGTATGAAAGATATACATAAGTTCTAAATAAGTTGCATACTGTATAATTAGTTATATGAAATTTATTTTTAGTATATATGTTGTTGTAGATATATCAAATTTTTTATTAAATTTGTATGAAATTTATTTTTAATTTGTATGTTATTGTACCATACATTATTCTTTTCGTAAAAGTATTACTTATATCAATCACATACCATGCTGATAGATAAAAGAATAATAGCTAACAGTTTCCAGTTTTACATGTAAAGATTAGCCACAACAAAGTCTTCAGCCATAAAAGCTAGCAGTAGGACACGTCGAACATTTTCCAATATATAGCACAAATTTTACATTTCCAAGTTCAAATGTCTCAAAGCATGTTGTGCGGTCAATGAACAATAGAATACATGCAACGGATTATAAAAAAAAATATTGGCTAAGGCAACACACAACGGGAAGGAATCTTATTTAGATGGAACAACAGATTATAATAATGAATTGTATATGAAAAGAGATGACAGAGAATAGGGAAAGAGGAGAGGAGAGGGAAAAAAAGAAAAATAGTGTAATTGAATCCCCTAATTTAAGGCACTAATAATGAAGTATATATGGAGAGAGATGACGGAGAATAGGAAAAGAGGAGAGAAGGGGAAAAAAAGAAAAAGGGTGTAATTAAATCTCCTAATTTAAGGCACTAATAGTGGATTGTATATAAATTGTAAGCAATTCTTATTTAGGACGGGTAATATACAAAACTAGGATAATTTTAGTAAATAAGTTATAAATATTGTATAGAAAGGAAAAAAATTCCAATTTAAAAACATGGGCTCTTTTTGGTTGTGAGGTTGGCCCGACTAACATAGGATGTAATTCTTCCGTTTTAATATATACTCCTACAACCTAAGGCATAGAGTGTGTTTCTGGATACACGTAGAGACTGTCTCCGCCAATGGACTAGTACCAATTTTATTTTCTGAATCATTGATATTAAGGACCCGTTTGTTCATAAATATTTTTTTATATATATTTTAAAAAAATATTTGTCCATAAAATCTTGCAAGTTTTTGGAGATTTTTTGAAAATGAGTTTTTCAAAAACAAAAAGTTTAAATTGTCAGAAAAACTTTTTCTCTACTCACAAAACTGCAACATTTTTTCAAGTGAAATGCATGTCCAAACATAATTTTAAATTTCAAATACCATTTTTCAACTTAACTCCAAATACTTTTGGGTCCATCCCATATGTGAAAGAAGAGAAGTTTTCTTTTGCTTTGAAAACTTCAAGCCAACCAATTAATACTAAAAAAGATTTGGGCATACTTTTGTATCAGTGTTGATGTCATTACATACATCATCATGGGCATTCTCCAACTATAAATAGGTGTCTCTACTTTCATTTGTAATCACACCAAAACAAAGAGAAAGAGAGTGATTTAAAGAGTAAGAAGCAAAATACTCTGTAAGGAAAGATATAGAGAGTTTGAGCAGTATTGTAGTGAGTTGAAAAAATCAAAAGAGGGTTATTTCTTTTGAGTGTTTAGTGGTCTGGGAGTATTTTACTCGGTACTATAAATTATAAAATCTTTGTTATAGTGAAATCAGTTGCTCCTCTCGGGCCGTGATTTTTCCCTTATTCAGAAGGGTTTTCTACGTAAAAATTTCGGTGTCCTTGTTTCTCTTATTATTACCGTTGGTTACAGTATTTTAGCAATCCGTATTTATTATAGTTGCATACCGTGAATATTATTTTTGTGGAGGTTTATTCCCAACAACTGATATCAGAGTATATGTTCTGCTCATTCACAGAAATATTATTTACAGCCAATTTTACTCTGTGACAAAAAAAAATATTAGGAGTAAAGTATAAAGTTACAAGATTCAACGGTAATGACGGTTTCTCCATATGAAAAAGAAGGATGAATGACCCGTTCATCCAACAAGGGTTAGACATTGCAATAGATGGAAAAGAGGCAAAGCCGGAAACCATGAAAGCCGAGGAATGGGCAGACATGGAGAAGAAGGCGGCTAGTGCTATCAGACTGCACTTGTCCGATGAAGTACTCAATAATGTCGGGGATGAAAATAGTTTATGTGGTATTTGAAAAAGACTAGAAAATCTATACATGTCCAAATCCTTAACAAACAAGTTATTTTTGAGAAATCAGCTTTATGCCATCCATATGAGCGAAGGTACAAATTTCTTGTCCCATTTAAATATGTTCAATGGATTAATCACGCAGCTGGCAAACCTTGGAGAAACAATCACTGAAGTAGATAAGGCTATCATGTTTCTAAACTCGTTGCCATCTTCCTATGATAATTTGGCAACAACCATCCTGCATAGTAGAGATACCCTTGATTTAAATGAGGTCACATCAGCCATCCTACTCAATGATAAGATGAGGAAGAAGCCCGAAAATCAGGGGCACGCTCTTATTATGGAAAACAGAGGAAGAAGTTTTTATAGAGTATCAAGTAGTTGTGATAAATCCAAAGCTCGTGAAAAGTCCAAGAACCGGTCAAAAGGTAGAAATTGCTACAGTAGCGGTCAACTTGGTCACTTCAAAAGAGATTGCCCAAAGAAAGGTCGAGGCGAGAGCAATGGCCAGAAGAATGATGACAACATAATTGTTGCAATGCACAACGATGATTCGGTGGTTCTCTTCATTCACGAGGAGGAGGAATGCATGTACTTTGCAAGGCACGAGTCAGAATGGGTGGTTGACACAACATCTTCCTACCATGCCACACTCGTAAGAGAATTCTTTTGTAGGTACAAAGCAAGAGACTTTGGGATAGTCAAGATGGAAAATACCAGTCACTCAAAGATTGTTGGGATTGACAACATTTGTATCAAGACAAACGTCAGATTCATATTAGTTTTAAAAGATGTGCGGCATGTACCAGATCTGCGAATGAATTTGATTTCAGGGATCGCTCTAGATCGAGACGGGTACGAGAATCACTTCGCCAATAGGAAGTGGAGACTCACCAAGGGATCATTTGTGATTGCTAAAGGAGTTGCTCCCTACACATTGTACAAGACAACCACTGAGATATGTAAAGATGGATTATATGCAGTTGTAGATGATACGCCTGCAGATTTATGGCACCGGAGATTGGTCCATATGAGTGAGAAGGGACTGCAAATCCTATCCAAAAAGTCACTCATCTCATTTGCAAAAAGTAAAACTGTGAATTTTTCTGATTATTGTTTATTTGAAAAATAACACAGGGTATCATTTCAAGCAACTCATGGAAGAAGAATCAATATACTTGATTTAGTATATTCAGTTTTTGTGGTCCAATGGATGTAAAATCAATGGGAGGTAACAAATATTTTCTCACATTTATTAATAATGCTTCACGAAAATTGTAGGTTTATTTCTTGAGAATCAAAGACCAGGTATTTCAAGTATTTCAGAAATTCCATGCTCTGGTAGAAAGGGAGACAGGTCAAAAATTAAAGCATCTCAGGACAAACAATGGAGGAGAGTATACTTCAAAGGAGTTTGAAGGTTATTGCTCAAGCCATGGAATCAGACATGAGAAGACAGTTCCTGGAACCCCACAACACAATGGTGTAGCTGAAAGGATGAATCGCACCATTGTCGAAAAAGTGAGAAGTATGCTTAAAATGGCAAAACTCCCTAAGTCATTTTGGGGTGAAGCAGCTCGCACAGCCTGTTACTTGATTAATAGAAGTCCATCAGTTCCATTGGAGTTTGACATTCTAGAGAAAGTCTGGACCAACAAAGAGGTGTCTTACTCCCATCTGAAAGTGTTTGGATGTAAAGCTTTTGCACATGTGCCGAAGGAGCAGAGAACGAAGCTGGATGACAAAGCTATTCCCTGCATCTTCATCGGTTATAGAGATGAAGAGTTCAGCTATAGATTGTGGGACCCAGAAAGGAAAAAGATCATCAGAAGCAGAGATGTGATCTTCAGAGAAGATGTGGTCGGGATTGATAGTGATCAATCAACAAAGACCAAAAATGATAATGGTACAATTACTAACATTGTTACTACTCCTACTGCACATGTATGTAATCCTTCCACAAATGAAGAATGGCACACAGAAGGCGTAGATGAAGAGGTTGCTGAGCGGGGGGGTACCCTAGTCCACAAGAGGAAGAAAGAGAGCAACAACAACAACAACAACAACAACAACAACAAAGACAACAACCTTTGAGAAGATCTGAAAGAGAGAAGGTATAGTCCACAAGGTATTCTTCTTCGGAGTATATCCTCGTCCCTGATTTGGGAGAGCCAGAGAATTTCAAGGAGGTGCTATCTCATCCGGAATAAATCCAGTAGATGGAAGCCATGCAAGAAGAGATGAATTATCTATAGAAGAATGATACGTACGAACCGGTTGAACTTCTAAAAGGAAAAAGACCGCTCAAGTGCAAATGGGTCTTTAAGCTCAAAAAAGATGAAAACGGCAAGCTGGTCAGACACAAAGTTCGATTGGTGGTAAAAGGTTTCGAACATAAGAAAGGTATTTATTTTGACAAAATTTTATCATATGTCGTCAAAATGATTTCTATTCGAACAATCTTGAGCTTGAAGTGGAGCAGTTGGACGTGAAAACTACGTTTCTGCATGGAGATTTGGAAGAAGAGATCTATATGGAGCAGCCAGAAGGTTTTAAAGTAAAGGCGAAGAAACGCATGGTGTGTAAGTTGAAAAAGAGTCTTTATGGGCTAAAACAAGCGCCTAGGCAGTGATACATGAAGTTTGACTCATTCATGAGAAGTCAAACGTACACAAAGATTTTTTACTATCCATGTGTATACTGTAAGAAATTATCTAACAATAACTTTATCATCTTGTTGTTATATGTGGATGACATGCTGATTGTAGGACAAGACAAGAAGTTGATTGCCAAGTTGAAGGAAGATTTGTCCAAGTCATTTGACATGAAAGACTTGGGTCAAGCACAACAAATTCTAGGAATGGAGATTGTCCGAGATAGGACAAATAGTAAGTTGTTGCTGTCATAGCATAAGTATATTGAACATATACTTAAACGCTTCGACACGATGAGTGGAAAACTAGCTAGCACGCCTCTTGCTAGTCATATGAAGTTGAGCAAGACAATGTGTCCTACAACAAAGGAAGATAAAGAAAGTATGGCTAAAGTTCCATATTCCTCTGCCGTCGAGAGCCTGATGTATGCAATGGTATGTACCAGACCTGATATTGCTCATGCTGTCGGTATTGTTAGCAGATTTCTTGATAATCTCGGAAAAGAACATTGGGAAGCTGTGAAGTGGATACTTACGTATCTAAAAGGAACCTCAGATGAATACTTATGTTTTGGGAGATCAGATCTAGTCTTGAAGGGCTACACGGATGCTGATATGGCAGGTGATCTTGATAATCGTAAATTTACTATAGGATACCTATTCACTTTTTCAGGGGGAGCTATATCATGGCAGTCGAAGTTACGAAAGTGTGTTGCACTCTCTATAACTGAAGCAAAGTATATTGTCGCAACTAAAGCTGGCAAGGAGATGGTTTGGCTGAAACGGTTCCTTCAAGAGCTTGGATTGCATCAAAAGGAGTATGTCGTCTATTGTGACAGACAAAGTGCAATAGACCTGAGCAAAAACACCATGTATCATGCAAGGACGAAGCATATCAGCGTGAGATATCACTGGATTTGATAAATAATAGAGGATGGATCTATACAGGTCAAGAAGATCCATACAAGTGAGAATCCTTCGGATATGGTGACCAAGGTGGTACCAAGAGACAAGTTCGAGCTATGCAAAGAACTTGTCGGCATGCACTCAAACTAGAAACTCCGGTGTTACCTCCTTCAGGTGCATGGGACTGGAGGGGGAGATTTGTTGGGTCCCTCCCATATGTGAAAGAAGAGAAGTTTTCTTTTTCTTTGAAAACTTCAAGCCAACCAATTAATACTAGAAAAGATTTGGGCAGACTTTTGCAGTAGTGTTGATGTCATTACATACATTATCATGGGCATTCTGTAACTATATATAGGTACCTCTACTTTCATTTGTAATCACACCAAAACAAAGAGAAAGAGAGCGATTTACAGAGTAAGAAGCAAAATAATCTGTGAAGAAAAATATAGAGAGTTTGAGCGGTATTGTAGTGAGGTGGAAAAATCAAAAGAGGGTTATTTCTTTTGAGTGTTTAGTGGTCTTGGACTATTTTACTCGGTACCATAAATTGTAAAATCCTTGCTATAGTGAAATCAGTTGCTCCTCTCGGGTCGTGATTTTTTCCTTATTTAGAAGGGTTTTCCATGTAAAAATCTCGGTGTCCTTGTTTCTCTTATTATTACCGTTAGTTACATTATTTTAGTAATCCGCATTTATTATAGTCGTATACCGTGAATATTATTTCTCTGGGGGATTATTCCCAACAAATACTATGTACTATTTTTCAAAAATTATACAATTTTTATATGTCCAAACACCTACCAATTTGTTCCATTTTCGTTGATTTTCTGATTTAATGTGCCAAGTTAAAACTTATACTTAAATTCTTATTCTGTTTGTGAACCAAGTTCAATATCATACACATAAGAAGGATCTTATCCAGATTTCAATATTTGAACCTAAGTCTCAAGTTATACGTGTATGTGCCCGGCGTGCTTTCTATATGTACATTTATACATGTGTGTGCGCGTTTGTGTTTATTACATTTACACCATTTGAACCAGATTTTCTTACGTTAACATTGACATTCTAAATTGTGAAACTAGTAAAAGAGACCACAAGTTTATCAATTTTGTTATATTTGAAGTTTGTCAACAATAAAAAGCTGACGAAGAAGAAGAATAAAAGAGAAAACAACACTACATTTTTGCTGCCTTTTTTTAGGAGTGGATGTTTCAGTTGAAAATGAAAAAAGAGAATGTAGAGAGGAGGTTATCTATCTAATTTTGCAATGAGA
>AWOL01S0091897.1:17214-36356 GCA_000715115.1 Nicotiana otophora | reverse complement strand
TGATCGTTCCTCCTATTTTGCATTTTGCGGCCAAAAAACTAGAATTTCGCCCGATTCCCATATTTTCGTGTGCTATAGCCCGCGCCTTCCCAGTGGTACTGGGACCCCTGGACCCCGATCACCTAAAAATTTTCCGGGCCATCAAATACGACCTAAGGAACCATAGTCACCGCCCCGCCATGACCATTCCTCATTTTTTGCATTTTTTGGCCAAACAATTAAACTTTCGCTTGATTCCCATATTTTCGTGTGCTATAGGCCACGTCTTCCCAGTGGGTAGGCCCCCGGAGCCGGATCGCCTAATATATTTCCAGGCCATCAAATACAACCTAAAGAACTATAGTCACCGCCCTACCATGACCGTTCCTCATTCTTTAGCATTTTACGGCCAAAGAACGAGAATTTCGCCCGATTCGCATATTTGCATTTGCTTTATAGCACACGCCTTCCAAGAGGTCCCGGGACCCCCGCACTCCGATCGCGTAAAATTTTTTCGGGCCGTCAAATATGACCTAAGGAACCATGGTCACCGCCCCGCCATGATCATTCCTCATTCTTTGCATTTTACGGCCAAAAAACTAGAATTTCGCCCGATTCCCATATTTTCGAGTGCTATAGTCCACACCATTCGAGTTCCCCCACCCCCCGGACTCGGATTGCCTAAAGTTTTTTCGGGCCATTAAATATGACCTAAGGAACCATATTCACCGTCCCGCCATGATCGTTCCTCATGTTTTGCGTTTTTCGGCCAAAAAACTAGAATTCTGCCCGATTCCCATATTTTCTGCCTTCCAAGTGGTACCGGGACCCCCAGACCCTGATCTCGTAAAACTTTTTCGGGCCATCCAATTCGACCTAAGGAACCATAGTCACCGCCCTGCATTGATCGTTCCTCAATGTTTGCAGATTTCGGCCAACAAATAAGAATTTCGCCCGATTCCCATATTTCGTATGCTATAGCTAACGCCTTCCTAGTGGGTTGGCCTCCTGGAGCCGGATCGCCTGAAATTTTTCCAGGCCATCAAATATGACCTAAGGAACCATAGTCACGGCCCCGCCATGACCTTTCCTCATTGTTTTGCATTTTACGGCCAAAAAACTAGAATTCCGCCCGATTCCCATATTTTTGTGTGCTATATAGCCCACGCCTTCCAATTGGTCACGGGACCCCCGGACCACGATCACCTAAAATTGTTCCAGGCCATCAAATACGACCTAAGGAACCATAGTCACCGCCGCGCTATGATCGTTCCTCATGTTTTGCATTTTACGGCCAAAAAACTAGAATTCCGCTCGATTCCCATATTTTCGTGTGCTATAGCCCACGCCTTCCAAGTGGTACCGGGACCCTCGGACCCCGATCTCCTGAAATTTTTACGGGAAATCAAATTCGACCTAAGGAACCATAGTAACCGCCCCGCCATGAACGTTCCCCAATTTTTGCATTTTTCGGCTAAAAAACTAGAATTTTGCCTGATTCCCATATTTTCGTGTGCTATAGCCCAAGCCTTCCCTGTGGGTTGCCCCCCCCCCCGGAACCGGATAGCCTAAACTTTTTCCCTGCCATCTAATACGACCTAAGGAACACTAGTCACCACCCCGCCATGACCTTTCCTCATTGTTTGCATTTTACGGCCAAAAAACTAGAATTCCGCCCGATTCCCATATTATTGTGTGCTATAGCCCACGCCTTCCAAGTGGTCCCGGGACCCCCGGATCCCGATCTTCTAAAATTTTCCGGGCCATCATATACGACCTAAGGAACCATAGTCACTGCCCCGCAATGATCATTTCTCATTGTTTGCGGTTTTCGGCCAAAAAACTAGAATTCCGCCCGATTCTCATATTTTCGTGTGCTATAGCCTATGCCTTCCAAGTGGTCCCGGGACCCCCGGACCCCGATCCCCTAAAATTTTTCTGGGCCATCAAATATTACCTAAGGAACCATAGTCACCGCCCCGCCATGATCGTTCCTCATTATTTGCATTTTTCGGTCAAAAACTAGAATTCCGCCCGATTCCCATATTTGTTTTGCTATCCCGCGCCTTCCCAATGTGCAGAGCCCCCGGACTCGGATCGCCTAAAAATTTTTCGGCCCATTAAATACGACCTAAGGAACCATAGTCACCGCCCTGCCTTGATCGTTCCTCATATTTTGCGTTTTTCGGCCAACAAAGTAGAATTTCGTGAGATTCCCACATTTTCGTGTGCAATAGCCCACGCCTTCCAAGTGGGCCTGGCCCCCCGGACTCGGATTGCCAAAAAGTTTTTCTAGGCCATCAAATATGACCTAAGGAACCATAGTCACCGCCCCTCCATGGTTGTTCCTCATTGTTTGCATTTTACGGAAAATAAAATAGAATTCCGCCCAATTCCCATATTTGCGTGTGCTATAGCCCACGCCCTCCAAGAGGTCCCGGGACCCCCATACCCCGATCTCCTAAAATTTTTCCGGGCCATTAAATTTGACCTAAGGAATCATATTCACTACCCCGCCATGATCGTTCCTCAATTTTTGCGTTTTTCTGCCAAAACACTAGAATTTTGCCTCATTCCCATATTTTCATGTGCTATATATCCCACGCCTTCCCAGTGGATTGGCCCCCCCGGAACCGGATCGCCTAAAATTTTTTCGTGCCATCGAATACGACCTAAGGAACCATAGTCACTTCCCCGCCATGACCTTTCCTCTTTGTTTTTGCATTTTGCGGCCAAAGAACTAGAATTCCGCCAGATTCCAATATTTTCGTGTGCTATAGCCCACGCCATCTGAGTAGGCCGGGACCCGTAGAGACGGATCGCCTAAAATTTTTTTGGGCCATCAAATATGACCTAAAGAACCATAGTCACCACCCCGCCATGACGTTAATCATTTTGTGCATTTTACGGCCAAAAAGCTAGAATTCCGCCCGATTCCCATATTTTCGTGTGCTATAGCCCACGCCATCTGAGTAGGCCGGGACCCGTAGAGACGGATCGCCTAAAATTTTTTTGGGCCATCAAATATGACCTAAAGAACCATAGTCACCACCCCGCCATGACGTTAATCATTTTGTGCATTTTACGGCCAAAAAGCTAGAATTCCGCCCGATTCCCATATTTTCGTGTGCTATAGCCCACGCCTTCCAAGTGGTCTCAGGACCCCCGGACCCTAATCGCTTAAAAATTTTCGGGGCAATCAAATACGACCTAAAGAAACATAGTCAACACCCTGCCATGACCGTTCCTCGTTTTTTGCATTTTACGGCCAAAAATATTGAATTCCGCCCGATTTCCATATTTTCGTGTGTATAGCCTACGCCTTCCAAGTGGTCCAGGGACCCCCGGACACCGATCGCTTAAAATTTTTGCTGGCCATCAAATACGTCCTAAGGAACCATAGTCACCGCCCCACCATAATCGTTTCTCATTATTTTGACTTTACGGCCAAAAAACTAGAATTCCGCCCGATTCCCATATTTTCGTGCGCTATAGCCCATGCCTTCCGAGTGGGCCGAACCCCCCGCACCCCGATCTCCTAAAATTTTTCCGTGCCATCAAATACGACCTAAGGAACCATAGTCACTTCTCCGCCATGAACTTTCTCATTTTTTGCATTTTACGGCCAAAAACCTAAAATTCCGCCTGATTCCCATATTTTCATGTGCTATAGTCCACGCCATCCGAGTTGGCCGGCCCCCCGGACTCGGATCGCCTAAAATGTTTTCGGGCCATTAAATACGACCTAAGGAACCATATTTACAGTCCCGCCATGATCGTTCCTCATGTGTTGCATTTTTCGGCCAAACAACTAGAATTCCGTCCGGTTCCCATATTTTCGTGTGCTATAGCCCGCGCCTTCCAAGTGGTACAGGGACCTCTGGACCTCGATCACCTAAAATTTTTCCGGGCCATGAAATACAACCTAAAGAACCATAGTCACCGCCCTGCCATGACCGTACCTCATTCTTTGTGTTTTTCAGCCAAAAAACTAGACTTTCGCTTGATTTCCATATTTTCGTGTGCTATAGCCCACGTCTTCCCAGTGGGTAGGCCCCCCGGAGCCGGATCGCCAAAAATATTTCCAGGCCATCACATACGACCTAAGGAACCATAGTCATCGCCCCGCCATGACCTTTCCTCATTTTTTGCATTTTACTGCCAAAACACTAAAATTCTGTCCGATTCCCATATTTTCGTGTGCTATAGCCCGCGCCTTCCAAGTGGTCCAAGGACCCCCGGACCCCGATCACTTAAAATTTTGTTTGGGCCATCAAATAAGACCTAAGGAACCATAGTCACCACTCCGCCATGATCGTTCCTCTTGTTTTGCATTTTACGGCCAGAAAACTAGAATTCCGCCTGATTCCCATATTTTCTTGTGCTATAGCCCACGCCTTCCAAGTGGTCCTGGGATCCTCGGACCCCGATCGCCTAAAATTCTTTCGGGCCATAACATACGACTTAAGGAACCATAGTTACCACCCCGCCGTGATCGTTCCTCATTTTTTGCGTTTTTCAACCAATAAACTATAATTTCGCCTGATTCCCATATTTTCGTGTGCTATAGCCCACGCCTTCCCAATGGGCTAGGCTCCCCAGAGCCGGATCACCTAAATATTTTCCATGCCATAACATACGAGCTAAGGAACCATTGTCACCTTCCAGGCCATTACCTTTTCTCATTGCATGCATTGCGGCCAAAAAACTAAAATTCCGCCTCATTCTCATATTTTCGTGTGCTATATAACCCATGCCTTCCAAGTGGTCCTGGGACCGCCGGACCCCGATCGCCTAAAGTTTTTCCGGGACATCAAATACGACCTAAAGAACCATAGTCACCGCCTCACCATAATCGTTCCTCATGTTTTGTGTTTTTTGGCCAAAAAACTTGAATTCCTCGCGATTCCTATATTTTCGTGTGCGCCCACGCCTTCCGAGTGGGCTGGGACCCCCGAACTCGGATCGCCTAAAATTTTTCCGGGCCATTAAATACGACCTAAGGAACTATAGTCACTGCCCGCCATGATCGTTCCTCATGTTTTGCGTTTTTCGGCCAAAAAACTAGAATTCCGCCCGATTTTCATATTTTCGTGTGCTATAGCCCACGCCTTCCCAGTGGTCCCGGGACCCCCGGACCCCGATCGCTTAAAATTTTTCTGGGCCATCAAATATGACCTAAGGAACCATAGTCACCGCCCCGCCATGATCGTTCCTCTTGTTTTGCATTTTACGGCCAAAAAACTAGAATTCCGCCTAATTCCCATATTTTCTTGTGCTATAGCCCACGCCTTCCAAGTGGTCCAGGGATCCTCGGACCCCGATCGCCTAAAATATTTTCGGGCCATAAACTACGACTTAAGTAACCATAGTCACCACCTCGCCTTGATCGTTCCTCATTTTGTGCGTTTTTCAGCCAATAAACTAGAATTTCGCATGATTCCCATATTTTCGTGTGCTATAACCCACGCCTTCCCAGTGGGTTGGGCTCCCCGGAGCCGGATCACCTAAAATTTTCCAGGCCATAACATACGAGCTAAGGAACCATTGTCTCCTCCCAAGCCATTACCTTTCCTCATTTCATGCATTTTACGGCCAAAAAACTAAAATTCCGCCTCATTCTCATATTTTCGTGTGCTATATAACCCACGCCTTCCAAGTGGTCCTGGGACCGCCGGACCCCGATCGGCTAAAGTTTTTCCAGGCCATCGAATACGACCTAAGGAACCATAGTCACCGCCTCGCCATAATCGTTCCTCATGTTTTGCATTTTTCGGCCAAAACACTAGAATTCCTCGCGATTCCTATATTTTTGTGTGCGCTCAAGCCTTCCGAGTGGGCCGGGACCCCCAAACTCGGATCGCCTAAAAATTTTCCGGGCCATTAAATACGATCTAAGGAACTATAGTCACTGCCCCGCCATGATCATTCCTCATATTTTGTGTTTTTCGGCCAAAAAACTAGAATTCTGCGAGATTCTCACATTTCCGTGTGCTATAGCCCACGCCTTCCCAGTGGATTGGCTCCACCGGAACTGGATCGCCTAAAATTTTTCTGTGCCATCATATACGACCTAAGGAACCATAGTCACTGCCCGCCATGACCATTCCTCGTTTTTTGCATTTTGCGGCCAAAACACTAGAATTCCGCCAGATTCCAATATTTTCGTGTGCTATAGCCCACGCCTTCCGAGTAGGCCGGGCCCCCCGGAGCCGGATCGCCTAAAAGTTTTCCAGGCCATTAAATATGACCTAAAGAACCATAGTCACCGCCCCGCCATGACCTTTCCTAACTTTGTGCATTTCACGGCCAATAAGCTAGACTTCCGCCCGATTCCTATATTTTCGTGTGATATAGCCCACGCCTTCCGAGTGGTCCCGGGACCCTCGGACCCTGATCGCCTAAAATTTTTTGAGGCAATCAAATACGACCTAAAGAAGCATAGTCAGCGCCCTGCCATGACCGTTCCTCGTTTTTTGCGTTTTACGACCAAAATAATAGAATTCCGCCCGATTCCCATATTTTCGTGTGCTATAGCCTTCGCCTTCCAAGTGGTCCAGGGACCCCCGGACCCCGATCGCATAAAATATCTACTGGCCATCAAATACATCCTAAGGAACCATAGTCACCGCCCCTCCCTGATCGTTTCTCATTATTTGAATTTTACGGCCAAAAAACTAGAATTCCGCCCGATTCCCATATTTTCGTGCGCTATAGCCCACGCCTTCCGAGTGGGCCGGTCCCCCCGGACCCCAATCTCCTAAAGTTTTCCGGGCCATCAAATATGACCTAAGGAACCATTGTCACTGCCCCGCGATGATCGTTCCTCATTTTTTGTGTTTTTCGGCCAAATAACTAGAATTTCGCCTGATTCCCATATTTTCGTGTGCTATAGCCCACTCCTTCCCAGTGGGTTGGGGCCCCCGGATTCGGATCGCCTAAAATTTTTTCGGGCCATAAAATATGACCTAAGGAACCATAGTCACCGCCCCGCGATGACCTTTCCTCATGTTTTTGCATTGTACGGCCAAAAAACTAGAATTCCGTCCGATTCCCATATTTTTGTGTGCTATAGCCCACACCTTCGAGTGACCCGGCCTCCCCGGACTCTTATCGCCTAAAATTTTTCAGGGACATTACATACAACCTAAGGAACCATATTCACCGTCCCGTCGTGATCGTTCCTCATGTTTTGCGTTTTTCGGCCAAAGAACTAGAATTCCACCCGATTCCCATATTTTCGTGTGCTATAGCCCACCCCTTCCAAGCAGTACCGGGATCCCCGGACCCCGATCTCTTAAAACTCTTTCGGGCCATCACATACGACATAAGGAACCATAGTCACCGACCCGCCATGATCGTTGCTCATATTGTGCGTTTTTCGGCCAAAAAACTAGACTTTCGCCTGATTTCCATATTTTCGTGTGCTATAGCCCATGCCTTCCCAGTGGGTAAGGGCCCCCGGAGCCGGATCGCCTAAAAATTTTCTGGTCCATCAAATTCGACCTAAGGAACAATAGTCAGCGCCCCGCCATGACCTTTCCTCATTTTTTGCATTTTACGGCCAAATAACTAGAATTCCGCCCGATTCCCATATTTTCGTGTGCCCACGCCTTCCAAGTGGGCCGGGCCCCGTGGACTTCAATCACCTAAAAGCTTTCCAGACCATCGAATACGACCTAAGGAACCATAGTCACCACCTTTCCATGATCGTTCCATGTTGTTTTGCGTTTTACGGCCAAAAAACTAGAATTCCGCGTGATTCCCATATTTTCGTGTGCTATAGCCCACGCCTTCCAAGTGCTCCCCGGACCTCGATCGCCTAAACTTTTTATTGTCCATGCAATATGACCTAAGGAACCATAGTCATCGCCCCGCCATGATCGTTCCTCATTCTTTGCATTTTACGGCCAAAAATCTAGAATTCCACCCGATTCCCATATTTTGATGTGCTATAGCCCACGCCTTCCAAGTGGACTCGGGAACCCCTGACCCCGATCTCCTAAATTTTTTCCGGGCCATCAAATACGACCTAAGGAACCATAGTCACCGCCCCGCCCTGATCATTTCTCATTTGTTGTGTTTTTCGGCCAAAAAACTAGAATTTCGCTTGATTCCCATATTTTCGTGTGCTATAGCCCACGCATTTCCAGTGGATTGGGCCTCCCAGAGCCGGATCACCTAAAAATTTTCTAGGCCATCAAATACGACCTAACGAACCATAGTCACTGCCCCGCCCTGAACTTTCCTCACGTTTTGCATTTTACGGCCAAAAAACAAAAATTCTGCCCGATTCCCAAATTTTAATGTGCTATAGCCCACGCCATCCGAGTTGGCCGGCCCCCGGACTCGGATCGCCTAAAAAGTTTTCGGGCCATTAAATATGACCTAAGGAACAATATGCACCGTCCCGCCATGATCGTTCCTCATGTTTTACGTTTTCGGCCAAAAACCTAGAATTTCGCCTGATTCCCACATTTTCGTGTGCTATAGCCCACGCCTTCCAAGTGGTACCGTGACCCCCGGACCCTGATCTCCTAATATTTTTCCGGGCCATCTGATTCGACCTATGGAACCATAGTCACCGTCCCGCCATGATCGTTCCTCAAGTTGTGCATTTTTCGGCCAAACAATAAGAATTTAACCCGATTCCCATTTTTGCGTGTGCTATAGCCAATGCCTTCCCGGTGGGTAGGCCTCCAGGAGCTGGATCGCCCAAAATTTTTCCAGTCCATCAAATACGACCTAAGGAACCATAGTCACCGCCCCGCCATGACCTTTTCTCATTTTTTGGATTTTACGGCCAAAAAACTAGAATTCCACCCGATTCTTATATTTTCGTGTGCTATAGCCCACGCCTTCCGAGTGGGACGGGGCCCCCGGACTCGGATCGCCGAAAAGTTTTTCGGGCAATCAAATACGACTTAAAGAATGATAGTCACTACCCTGCCATGACCGTTCCTCGTTTTTGTATTTTACGGCCAAAGAACTAGAATTCCGCCCGATTCGTATATTTTCGTGTGCTATATAGCCCATGCTTTCCAAGTGGTGCCGGGACCCTCGGACCCCGATCTCCTAAAATTTTTACGGGCCATCAGATACGACCTAAGGAACCATAGTCACCGACCCGCCATGATCGTACCTCTTAATTTTGCGTTTTTCGGCCAAAAAACTAGACTTTCGCTTGATTCCCATATTTTTGTGTGCTACAGCCCATGCCTTCCCAGTGGGTAGGGGCCCCCGGAGCCGGATCGCCTAAAATTTTTCTGGTCCATCAAATACGAACTAAGGAACCATAGTCACCGCCCCGCCATGACCTTTCCTCATTTTGCAGTTTACGGCCAAAAAAATAGAATTCCGCCGATTTCCATATTATCGTGTGCCCACGCCTTCCAAGTGGGCCAGGTCCCCCGGACTCGAATTGCCTAAAAGCTTTTCAGGCCATCAAATACGACCTAAGGAACCATAGTCACCGTCCCGCCATGATCGTTCCTCAGGTTTTGCGTTTTTCGGCCAAAAAACAAGAATTTAGCCCGATTCCCATTTTTTCGTGTGCTATAGCCAACGCCTTCCCAGTGGGTAGGCCGCCCGGAGCCGGATCGCCTAAAATTTTTCCTGTCCATCCAATACGACCTAAGGAACCATAGTCACCGCCCCGCCATGACCTTTCCTCATTTTTTGCATTTTACGGCCAAAAAACTAGAATTCCACCTGATTCCTATATGTTTATGTGCTATAGCCCACGCCTTCCGCGTGGGTCAGGGCCCCCGGACTCGGATCGCTGAAAATTTTTTCGGGCCATCAAATACAACCTAAAGAATGATAGTCACTGCCCTGCCATGACCGTTCTTCTTTTTTGCATTTTACGGCCAAAGAACTAGAATTCCACCCGATTCGTATATTTTCGTGTGCTATATAGCCCAAGCTTTCCAAGTGGTACCGGGACCCTCGGACCCCGATCTCCTAAAAGTTTTACGGGCCATCAAATACGATCTAAGGAACCATAGTCACCGACCCGCCATGATCGTTCCTCATAATTTTGCATTTTTCGGCCACAACACTAGACTTTCGACCCGCCATGATCGTTCCTCATCATTCCTCTTTTTTGCATTTAACGGCTAAAGAATTAGAATTCGACCGGATTCGCATATTTTCGTGTGCTATATAGCCCACGCCTTCCAAGTGGTCCCGGGACCCCCGGACCACTATCGCCTAAAATTGTTCCGGGCCATCTAATATGACCTAAGGAACCATAGTCACCGCCCCGCCATGATCGTTCCTCATTCTTTGCATTGTACGGCAAAAAAACTAAAATTGCGCCCGATTCCCATATTTTCGTGTGCTATAGCCTACGCCTTCCAAGTGGTACCGGGACCTTCGGATCCCGATCTCCTAAAATTTTTACGGGCCATCACATTTGACCTAAGGATAAATAGTAATCGCCCCGCCATGATCGTTCCTCCATTTTTGCGTTATTCGGCGAAAAAACTAGAATTTTGCCCGATTCACATATTTGTGTGTGCTATAGCCCACGCTTTCCCAGTGGGTTGGCCCCCCCGGAGCCGGATCGGGTAAAATATTTCCGTGCCATCTAATACGACCTAAGGAACCATAGTCACCGCCCCACCAGGACCTTTCCTCATTTGTTGCATTTTACGGGCAAAAAATTGGAATTCCGCCCGATTCCCATATATTCGTGTGCTATAGCCCACGCCTCCCGAATCGGCCGGGCCACCCGGACTCGGATCGCCTAAAATTTTTCTGGGCCATCAAATACGACCTAAAGAACCATAGTCACCGCCCTGCCATGACCGTTCCTCATTTTTTTGCATTTTACGGCCAAAGAACGAGAATTCCGCCTGATCCGCATATTTTCGCTTGCTTTATAGCCCACGCCTTCCAAGAGGTCCCGGGACCCCAATCGCCTAAAAATTTTTTGTGCCATCAAATACGACCTAAGGAACCATAGTCACCACCCCGCCATGATCGTTCCTCACTCTTTGCATGTTTCGGCCAAAAAACTAGAATTTCGCCCGATTCTCATATTTCTGTGTGCTATAGCCCACGCCTTCCCAATGGTTAGGCCCCTCGGATCCGGATCGCCTAAAATATTTCCAGGCCATCAAATACAACCTAAGGAACCATAGTCACCGCCCCGCAATGACCTTTCCTCATTTTTTGCATTTTACGGCCAAAAAACTTGAATTCCGCCCGATTCTCATATTTTCGTATGCTATAGCCCACGCATTCCGAGTGGGCCAGGCCCCCTGGACTCGGATCGCCTAAAATTTTTTCGAGCCATCAAATACGACCTATAGAACCATAGTCACTACACTGCCATGACCGTTCCTCATTGTTTTGCATTTTACGGCCACAGAACGCGAATTCCGCCCGATTCGCATATTTTCGTGTGCTATATAGCCCACGCCTTCCAAGAGGTCCAGGGACCCCCGCACCCCGACCGCATAAAATTTTTTCGGGCCATCAAATACGACCTTAGGAACTATAGTCACCGCCCCGCCATGACCGTTCCTCATTTTTTGCATTTTTCGGCCAAAGAACTAGAATTTCGACCGATTCCCATATTTCCGTGTGCTATAGCCCACGCCTTCCAAGTGGTTAGGCCCCTCGGAGCCGGATCGCCTAAAATATTTCCAGGCCATCCAATACAACCTAAGGAACCATAGTCACCGCCACGCCATGACCTTTCCTCTTTTTTTGCATTTTACGGCCAAAAAACTAGAATTCCGCCTGATTCTCATATTTTCATGTGCTATAGCCCACGCATTCCGAGTGGGCCAGGCCCCTCGTACTCGGATCGCCTAAAATTTTTCCGAGCCATCAAATACGACCTAAAGAACCATAGTCACTGCACTACCATGACCGTTCCTCATGTTTTTGCATTTTACGGCCACAGAACGAGAATTCCGCCCGATTCGCATATTTTCGTGCGCTATATAGCCCACGCCTTCCAAGAGGTCCAGCGACCCCCGCACCCCGATCGCGTAAAATTTTTCCGGGCCATCAAATACGACCTAAGGACCATTGTCACCGCCCCTCCATGATTGTTCCTCATTCTTTGCATTTTACGGCCAAAAAAACTAGAATTCTACCTGATTCCCATACTTTCGTGTGCTATAGCCCACGCCATCCGAGGTGGCCGGCCCCCCGGACTCGGATCGCCTAAAATTCTTTTGGTCCATTAAATACTACCTAAGGAACAATATTCACCATCCCACCAGGATCGTTCCTCATGTTTTGCATTTTTCGGCCAAAAAAACTAGAATTCCGCCCGATTTCCATATTTTCGTGTGCTATAGCCCACGCCTTCCAAGTGAGCCGGGCCCCCGGACTCGGATCACCTAAAATTTTTTTAGGCCGTCAAATAAGACCTAAGGAACCATAGTCACCGCCCCGCCATGACATTTCATCATTTTTTGCATTTTACGGCCAACAAACTAGAATTTTGCCTGATTCCCATATTTTCGTGTGCTATAGCCCATGCCTTCAGAGTGGGCCGGACACCCCGGACTGGGATCGCCTAAAATATTTTCGGGCCATCACATACGACCCAGAGAACCATAGTCACCACCCTGCCATGTTCGTTTCTCCTTTTTTGTATTTTACGGCAAAACACCAAGAATTCCGCCCGATTCCCATATTTTCGTGTACTAGACCATGCCTTCCAAGTGGTCTCGGGACCTCCAGACCTTGATTGCCTAAAATTATTTTTGGGCCATCAAATGCGACCTAAGGAACCATAGTCACCGCCCCGCCATGATCATTCCTCATTTTTTGCATTGTAAGGCCAAACAACTAGAATTCCGCCCCGATTTCCATATTTTCGTGTGTTATAGCCCACGCCTTCCAAGTGGTCCCGGAACCCCCGGACCCCGATCGCCTAAAATTTTTCCGGGCCATAATATATGATTTAAGGAACCATAGTCACCGCCCTTCCATGATCGTTCCTCAATATTTGCGTTTTAGGCCAAAAAACTAGAATTTCGCCCGATTCCCATATTTTCATGTGCTATAGCCCACGCCTTCCAAGTGGTCCCGGGACCCCCAGACCCTGATCGCCTAAAAAGTTTTTGGGCCATCAAATACGACCTAGGGAACCATAATCACCTCCCCACCATGATCGTTCCTCATGTTTTGAGCTTTTCGGCCGATAAACTAAAATTCCGTCCGATTCCCTTATTTTCGTGTGCCATAGCCCACGCCTTCCAAGTGGTCCCGCGGACCCCGATCGCCTAAAGTTTTTTCGGTCCATCAAATACGACCTAAGGAACCATAGACACCTCCCCTCCATGATCGTTCCACATTTTTTGCGTTTTCGGCCAAAAAACTAGAATTCCGCCTCATTCCCATATTTTCGTGTGCTATAGCCCATGCCTTCAGAGTGGGCCGGACCCCCCGGACTCGGATCGCCTAAAAGTTTTTCGGGCCATCAAATACGACCCAGAGAACCATAGTCACCACCCTGCCAAGTTCATTCCTCATTGTTTGCATTTTACGGCCAAAAATCTAGACTTCCGCCCGATTCCCATATTTTCGTGTGCTATAACCCATGCCTTCCAAGTGGTCCCGGGACCACCAGACCCTGATCGACTAAAATTGTTTTGGGCCAACAAATGCGACCTAAGGAACCATAGTCACCGCCCCGCCATGATCGTTCCTCATTTTTTGCATTTTACGGCCAAACAACTAGAATTCTGCCCGATTCCCATATTTTTGTGTGTTATAGCCCACGCCTTCCAAGTGGTCCCGGGACCACCAGACCCTGATCGACTAAAATTGTTTTGGGCCAACAAATGCGACCTAAGGAACCATAGTCACCGCCCCGCCATGATCGTTCCTCATTTTTTGCATTTTACGGCCAAACAACTAGAATTCTGCCCGATTCCCATATTTTTGTGTGTTATAGCCCACGCCTTCCAAGTGGTCCCGGGACCACCAGACCCTGATCGACTAAAATTGTTTTGGGCCAACAAATGCGACCTAAGGAACCATAGTCACCGCCCCGCCATGATCGTTCCTCATTTTTTGCATTTTACGGCCAAACAACTAGAATTCTGCCCGATTCCCATATTTTTGTGTGTTATAGCCCACGCCTTCCAAGTGGTCCCGGGACCACCAGACCCTGATCGACTAAAATTGTTTTGGGCCAACAAATGCGACCTAAGGAACCATAGTCACCGCCCCGCCATGATCGTTCCTCATTTTTTGCATTTTACGGCCAAACAACTAGAATTCTGCCCGATTCCCATATTTTTGTGTGTTATAGCCCACGCCTTCCAAGTGGTCCCGGGACCCCCGGACACCGAGCGCCTAATATTGTTTGGGCCATCAAATACAACCTAAGGAACCATAGTCACTGCCCTACCATGATTGTTCCTCAATATTGGCATTTTTCGGCCAAAAAACTAGAATTTCGTCTGATTCCCATATTTTCGTGTGCTATAGCCCACGCCTTCGAAGTGGTCCCGGGACCCCAAGACCTTGATCCCCTAAACATATTTTGGGCCATCAAATACGACCTAAGAAACCATAGTCACCGCCATGATCGTTCCTCATTTTTTGCGTTTTTGCAGCCAAAAAACTAGAATTCCACCCGATTCCCATATTTTCATGTGCTATGGCCCACGCCTTCCCAATGGGTAGGGCCCCCCCGGAGCCGGATCGCCTAAAATTTTTCCGGGCCATCAAATACACCCTAAGGAACCATAGTCACCACCCCTCCATGACCTTTCCTCATATTTTGCATTTTACGGCCAAAAAAATAGAATTCTACCCGATTCCCATATTTTCGTGTGCTTTAGCCCACGTCTTCCAAGAGGTCCCGGGACTCTCAGACCCCGATCGCCTAAAATATTTCTGGGCCATCAAATACGACCTAAGGAACCATAGTCACCACCCCGCCATGATCATTCCTCATTGTTTGTATTTTACGGCCAAAAAACTAGAATTCTGCCCGATTCCCATATTTTCGTGTGCTTTAGCACACGTCTTCCAAGAGGTCCCGGGACTCTCAGACCCCGATCGCCTAAAATATTTCTGGGCCATCAAATACGACCTAAGGAACCATAGTCACCACCCCGCCATGATCATTCCTCATTGTTTGTATTTTACGGCCAAAAAACTAGAATTCTGCCCGATTCCCATATTTTCGTGTGCTTTAGCACACGTCTTCCAAGAGGTCCCGGGACTCTCAGACCCCGATCGCCTAAAATATTTCTGGGCCATCAAATACGACCTAAGGAACCATAGTCACCACCCCGCCATGATCATTCCTCATTGTTTGTATTTTACGGCCAAAAAACTAGAATTCTGCCCGATTCCCATATTTTCGTGTGCTATAGCCCACGCCTTCATAGTGGTCCCGGGACCCCCGGACCCCGATCGCCAAAAGTTTTTCCCGGCCATCAAATACGATCTGAGGAACCATATTCACCGCCCCGCCATGATCGTTCCTCCTTTTTTGCGTTTTTCGGCCAAAAACTAAATTTCGCTTGATTCCCATATTTTCGTGTGCTCCCACGGCTTCCAAGTGGTCCCGGGACCCTCGAAACCAAATCTCCTAAAACTTTTCTGGGCCATCCAATACGACCTAAGGAACATAGTCACCGCCCCACAATGAGCGTTCCTCATTTTTTTGGTTTTTCGACTAAAACACTAGCATTTCGCTCTATTCCCATATTTTCGTGTGCTATAGCCCACGCTTTCCCAGTGGGTAGGGCCCCCCAGAATCGGATCGCATAAAATTTTTCCAGACCATCAAACACGACCTAAGGAACCATAGTCAACGCCCCTCCATGACCTTTACACATTGTTTGCATTTTAAAAACAAGAATACCGCGTGATTCCCATATTTCCGTGTGCTATAGCCCATGCCTTCCGAGTGGGCCGAGCCCCCTGAACACGGATCTCCTAAAATATTTTTGGGCCATCAAATACGACCCAAAGAACCATAGTCAACGCCCTTCCATGATCGTTCCTAATTGTTTGCGTTTTTCGGCCAAAGAACTAGAATTTTGTCTAATTCCCATATTTTCGTGTGCTATAGCCCACACCTCCCATTGGGTAGGGTCCCCCGGAACCGGATCGCCTAAATATTTCCGGACCATCATATACGACCTAAGGAACCATAGTCACCGCCCCGCCATGACCTTTCCTCATTTTATGCATTTTACGGCCAAAAAAACTAGAATTCCGCCCGATTCCCATATTTGTGTGTGCTATAGCTCACGCCTTCCAAGTGGTCCCAGGTCCCCCGGACCCCGATCGCTTAAGACCTAAGGAACCATAGTCATCGCCCCGCCATGATCGTTCCTCTTGTTGTGCATTTTATAGCCAAAAAACTAGAATTTCGCTTGATTCCCATATTTTCTTGTGCTATAGCCCACGCCTTCCAAGTGGTCCCGGGACCCCCGGACGCCGATCACCTAAAACTTTTGACGCGCCATCAAATACGACCTATGGAATCATAGTCACCGCCCCGCCATGACATTTCTTTATGTTTTTTGCATTTTACGGTACAAAAACTAGAATTTCGCTCGATTCCCATATTTTCGTGTGCTATAGCCCACGCCTTCCAAGTGGTCCCGGGATCCTCAGACCCTGATCGCCTAAAATTTTTCCGGGCCATCAAATACGACCTAAGGAACCATAGTAACCGCCCGCCATAATCGTTCCTCATTGTTTTCGTTTTTCAACAAATAAACTAGAATTTCGCCTGATTCCCATATTTGCGGGTGCTATACCCCACGCCTTCTTAGTGGATATGGCCCCCTGGAGACGGCTCAAATAAAATTTTTCCAGGCCATCAAATACGACCTAAGGAACCATTTCCACCTCCCTTCCATGACCTTTCCTCATTTTTTTTATTTTACGGCCAAAACACTAAAATTCCGCCTAATTCCTATATATTCGTGTGCAATAGCCCACGCCTTCCGAGTGGGCCGGGCCCCCCGGACTCGTATCGCCTAAAATTTATTCGGGCAATCAAATACGACCTAAGGAACCATAGTAACCACCCCGCCATGTTTGTCCCTCATTGTTTGCATTTTTTGGCCAAAAAACAAGAATTCCGCCCGATTCCCATATTTTCGTGTTCTATATAGCCCACGCCTTCCAAGTGGTCACGGGAATGCCGGACCCCGATAGCCTAACGTTTTTCCGGGCAATCAAATACGACCTAAGGAACCATAGTCACCTCCTCGCCATGATCGTTCCTCATTTTTTGCGTTTTAGGCCCAAAAACTAGAATTCCGCCTCATTCCCATATTTTCGTGTGCTATAGCCCACGCCTTCCAAGTGTCCCGGGACCCCCGAACCCCTATCTCCTAAAATTTTTCTGGGCCATCAAATACAACCTAAGGAACCATAGTCACCGCCCCACCATGATCGTTCCTCAGTTTTTGCTGCTTTCGGCCAAAAAACTAGAATTTCGCTTGATTCTCGTAGTTTTGTGTGCTATAGCCCACGCCTTCCCAGTTTGTAGTGCCCCCCGGAACCGGATCGCCTAAAAGTTTTTCGGACCATCAAATACGACCTAAGGAACCATAGTCAACGCCCCGCCATGACCTTTACACATTGTTTGCATTTACGGCCAAAAAATAAGAATACCACGTGATTCCCATATGTTCGTGTGCTATAGCCCACGCCTTCCCAGTTTGTAGTGCCCCCCGGAACCGGATCGCCTAAAAGTTTTTCGGACCATCAAATACGACCTAAGGAACCATAGTCAACGCCCCGCCATGACCTTTACACATTGTTTGCATTTACGGCCAAAAAATAAGAATACCACGTGATTCCCATATGTTCGTGTGCTATAGCCCATGCCTTCCGAGTGGGCCGGGCCCCCCAAACACAGATCGCCTAAAATATTTTTTGCCCATCAAATATGACCCAAAGAACCATAGTCAACGCCCTTCCATGATCGTTCCTAATTTTTTGCGTTTTTCGGCCAAAATACTAGAATTTCGCCTGATTCCCATATTTTCGTGTGCTATAGCCCACGCCTTCCTAGTGGGTAGGGTCCCCCGGAACCGGATCGCCTAAATTTTTCCGGACCATCATATACAACCTAAGGAACCATAGTCACCGCCCCGCCATGATCGTTCCTCTTGTTTTGCATTTTAAGGCCAAAAAACTAGAATTCCGCTCGATTCCCATATTTGCTTGTGCTATAGCCCACGCCTTCCAAGTGGTCTCGGGACCGCCTGACCCTGATAGCCTAACATTTTTCCGGGAAATCAAATATGACCTAAGGAACCATAGTCACCGCCTCGCCATGATCGTTCCTAATTGTTTGCGTTTTAGGCCCAAAAACTAGAATTCCGCCTGATTCCCAATCTTTCGTGTGCTTTAGCCCACGCCTTCCAAGTGTCCCGGGATCCCCGAACCCCGATCTTCTAAAAATTTTCTGGGCCATCAAATACGACCTAAGGAACCATTGTCACCTCCCTTCCATGACCTTTCCTCATTTTTTGCATTTTACGGCCAAAACACTAGAATTCCGCCTCATTCCTATATTTTCGTGTGTTATAGCCCACGCCTTCCGAATGGGCATGGCCCCATGGACTCGTATCGCCTAAAATTTATTCGGGCCATCGAATACGACCTAAGGAACCATAGTAACCACCCCTCCATGATCGTTCCTAGTTTCTGGAATGTTTCGGCCAAAAAACTAGGATTCCGCCCGATTCCCATATTTTTGTGTGCTATATAGCCCACGCCTTCCAAGTGGTCACGGGAATGCCGGACCCCGATAGCCTAACGTTTTTCCGGGCAATCAAATACGACCTATGGTTCTGGGCCATCCAATACGACCCAAAGAACCATAGTTAATGCCCTTCCATGATCGTTCCTAATTTTTGGCATTTTTCGGCCAAAAAACAAGAATTTTGCCTGATTCCCATATTTTCGTGTGCTATAGCCCACGCCTTCCCAGTGGGTAGGGTCCCCCAGAACCGGATCGCCTAAAATTTTTGCGGATCATCATATACGACCTAAGGAACCATAGTCACCGCCCCGCTATGACCTTTCCTCATTTTTTGCATTTTACGGCCAAAGAATCTAGAATTTTGCCCGATTCCCATATTTTCGTATGATATAGCTCGCGCCTTCCAAGTGGTCCCAAGACCCCCTGACCCCGATCG
>AWOL01S0091883.1:6061-16160 GCA_000715115.1 Nicotiana otophora | reverse complement strand
TTAAGATCCCAAGAAACTTCGTAATACGTATTATGACTTTCATGTGCGGTCGAGTTTGATTTTCGGAAAATTCGGAATTAAATTGAAAGAACAATTCTCATTTTTGAAGCTTAAATGAAAAGCGTGGACCAGAGTTTGATTGTTGAGCAAACGACTCCGGAATGGAGTTTTGATGATTCCAATAGCTTCGTATGGTGACTTCGGACTTAGGCGTAGGATTTGGAGGTCTGTAGAAAAGATGAAAGCATTTTGGCGAAAGTTGGAAAAATGAAATTCAGAAGTTTGATCGAAAGTTGACTTTTTGATATCGGGGTCACAATCCGATTCAAAAAATTGGAACAGGTATGTTATGTCATTTACGACTTGTGTGCACAATTTGAGGTCAATCGAACTTGATTTGATCGGTTTCGGCATCAAATGTAGACGTTGGAATTTCTTAGTTTCATTAGGCTTGAATTGGGGTGTGATTCGTGTTTTGAGCGTTGTTTGATGTGATTTGAGACCTCTACTAAGTCCATAATATGTTTTGAGACTTGTTGGTGTGTTCAGACGGGGTCTCGAGGNTTCAGACGAGGTCTCGAGGGGCTTTGGTGAGTTTCTGAGTGGGTTCGGATCCTTTTTAGGCCATTTTTAACTATTGGTTTTTGACAGCAGTGTGTGAAATTTCTTATGTGCAGAGCTGATTTTGGAATCTTATGTCACAAAATCTATAAGAAATACATAAATATTCAAAACAGAAAAGTTGTAGCCCTTTGATTCTAGTTCCCAGAAAGATAAACCATTCATCATATGGACATTTGTACAGAAAGTTATGATCGATTGACTGAAAGATGGTGCTGTAGATTTTGGCTACAGCAGTGTGCATCGCCAGAAATTTCTGCTACACAGGGCTGACTTTGGGAGCTTATTTCATGCAATCTATAAGGAATTGAGATATGCAAAACATGACAATTGTAGCCCTTGGTGCCTAGTCTCCAGAAAGTTAAAACATTCATCATTTGGACTTTTGTACAGAAAGTTATTATCGATTTACTGAAGGTTAGTAATGTTATTTTTCTGGGGCAGAGGAAATATCGCATGTGTCAAATTCGATTTATAAGTCTCAAATGTCAAATGCAACTTGCCTGGACAGATTCTAAAAAATGGGGGTTTCGACCAGTTTAACATATTTGGAGCTATGGAGCTCGTATTGAAGGGATATTTCAGGCGATGTTGCACCATATGGATTGCGGTAAGTGTCCTATATCCGAAAATGATGATACTTCATGATTCTATTGTTATATTCATCATTTATTTCGGATTTAAATGGAAGAAATCAAGATTTTCGCAAAACCTTTCAAGAACGAAAATGTAAGATTTGGAGGTTGAGTTATTATGGGAATTTGGTAAAATTGGTATGGTTGAACTCGTATCGAAATGGGCATTCGGATTTCATGAAAATTATGTCGGGTTCCGAGAGGCGGGTCATGCGTTGACTTTTGATTGACTTTTTAATCTGAAATTTTAAGTCGACGTTTTATTATCCGAAATTATTTCCGATGAATTGTAATGAAGTTATACAATTAATTTGTATAGATTCGAGCTGTCCGGAGGTCAATTCAAGCAAGAAGGCTATTTTGGAATATCGGCCTAACTCTGTGAAGGTAAGTACATTGCCTAACCTTGTGTGGGAGAATTTTCCCTTAGGCATTGAGTCTTATGTGGAAATTGTGTGATTGAAAACCATATACGCGAGGTGACGAGTACGTACTTGGTTTATATGTCCAAATTATATCGGTTACAATTCGTAGACACCCTTATGTAATAATTGGAAAATTGTTGGAACTTATTAAATCCCTTATTTGTCATGCCTTGTTTTCCTTGTTTGCCGAGGTTGTTTTTATATGATAATTTGGTGTGATTGCCACTTCACTTTTATGTGAATTCTGTGTTTTGTTGAGTTACTATTTCGTGGAAATAATTTTATTACGGATTTTTCATCTACAAATAATTTATAAAATAATTTTAAAAGGAGGTATTAATTTATTTGCCAAAAAACATTAGATTAAAGAAGGCGTTGTTCCTTGATGAATTACATTTTAGTTCACGTTGCTGAAATTGGTATTGAGTTATAAAGGTCATAAATCATATTAAGGCAAAGTGTTATATTGTGAAATATTATTTTGTTGATTTTTTCACTCCCGGATATTTTGTTAAGATTGTTGTGCGCATTATGGTCGAGTCGTGAGCTTCTTATCGTGGAAAAATATAGTGTTGTTGATTTCTATGGCAAGTTGTTATATTTGAGCACTTGATGTGCAATTTGTGATATGTTGTGATATGTGATCACTTTAGGTGCAAGTTTTGGTATGCTGTGATATTTGGGCACTTGAGGTGCGAATTGTGAAATATTGTGATATTGATACGCATGTAGTGATATAAGGCCAGGGTGTTGATACGCATGCCGTGAGATAAAGTGGGCTTTATATCCGTGGATAGTAGGGGAACTACTAGAAGTCATGCGATGTGATAAGGCGGGCTAAAACGCGAGATGCTATTTCAGGAAAATAATAATTTTTTAAAACTAAATGTGAAGGCACCCGCGGTGATATAAGGAAATATTGTGAATTTAATTTTAGGACTACAAGGCGGTACCTCGGGAGTGCCCTTTTGTTGAAATTTATTTATGATTTGGGACTTCGAGGCGGTACCCCGAGAGTGTCCTTTTGTTGATATTTTTCTATGGTTGCACTTGCCTTTGGTTATTTTGTTTTTACGTGATAAGTAAATTCTTGTCTTCTTCCGTGATGTACTAGTTGACTTTATTATTATGTGTTTTGTATTCCTTGTTGTATTGTGTTGGCTTTGGCTTTTTAGTACGAGACTCTGAAGATTTATATTTCTGATTTTTACGAATTTTCGATGATTGAGTTGTGTTAAATAAAAGAAATTACTATTATTTTTTAAATTAATAAGTTTTACAGCCAAATCAGTAGTTTATCTGATGCTTTAGTTTAAGTGCAATGTCATTTTTCTTCACCCAAACTATTTCTAAAGTAAATTGACCGTGCAGATTTTTATATAGTGATATTTTTGGCACGTAAGTTGTCCGTGCAGTTTGATAGAAATATTGGCACGAGGTGCCGTGGAAATATGAAAGTGGGCTGAGACCCGTATTTTTATGATTATGAAATGAGGTGTCACACGGTGACTTTTATTTGAAAGCATTATATTCAAAAATATTATTTGAAAGAATTATAGTTGAAAGATATTTATTTGAAAGAATTATAGTTGAAAGATATTTATTTGAAAGAATTATATTTGAAAGATATTTATATTAAGGGAGTTTATTCGAAATATATATTTTTTTGAAAGGATTATATTCTAAGGATTTTTATTGAAAACTTATATTTGAAAGATTTATAATTGAAGTACTTACATTTGAAAGACGTATATTTGAAGGTCTTGATTGATTGGTTGTAATTTGTGATCCTTATTCGTTTGAGCAATATTTATGGTGTTCTTATTGTATTGTTGTTTATATCATTGCTATTTGTTTCTATTATTATTATTATATACTGCTACACTGCACATGTTAATTGATTAGTGAGTGTCTTGGCTGTACTTCANGTTCTACGACCCTTGCTCGAATGATGTTGGCCAAACTACCTGGATCATTTAACACACGTTTAACGCGAGTTTTATTCATGAGTACAGATATTACTAGTGCTCGAATGACAAGGTTCCTTCTGGTACATAATCCCAATTTCGTTTCCCCATTATGATCGACACCTTGGTGCATTTCAACACTGGACCTTGGGGAACATCGACTCCTCCAACAATCATGTGAATGACGTGTTGAGGTTCTTAGCTCGATCACTCAGAAACTCCCGAAGGTGCCCTTCATTGAATAACCGAGCTACTTCTTCTCTCAACCGTCTACAATCTTCCATTTTGTAGCCATGGGTGCCATGATATTTACACATTTGGTTGGGATCTCTCTGGGCTGAATCATTCTGCAGAGGTTGAGGCCATTTAGTATCATTGATGCATCCGATAGCTGATGCGTTGGAGGCTGCATCAATATTGAAGTTATTTTCTCACAATCGTCCTTCTTTAGGTCCGGTATGCATGTCGAATCCATTCTTGCTCATGAGCCCTCGAGAGATCGGACCTCGGTCATTTCTCCTTTTACTTCGTACAGGGTTTCGCCTGATCCGTTGCTTCTACGATCTCCATTATATGGCTGGTAAAGATCCCTGTTCAACCTTGGTTCTAGATCAATGTCCCTCTTGATTCTGTTAACGGTCCTGATAGGATAAATGGACACGAAAGGAGCCCCTAGCTGGTCGTCTTTGACTCTAATCTTCGATTGATACCGATTATGTACATCGGCCCAGCTAATTGCCAGGATTTAATCAAGTTTTGCTTCAGTTGTTGTGAAGACACTGAGCTTCGTACATTCAGTCCTTGAGTGAAAGCTTGAACGGCCCAATCATCAGCGACCGATGGTAGATCCATTCGTTCCATTTGGAACCGAGACACAAAATCTCTGAGCATCATGTTATCTTTCTGTCTTACTTTGAAAAGGTCTGACTTCCTAGTCTCGACCTTGTCGTTATAATAATTTACGCCCTGTTCAGCAACTAAAGGTCTCGAGCATCTTCATAATATATATTATGACCCGCGGGTGTGGTCGAGTGTGATTTTCGGAAGATTCAAAATTTAATTAAAAGAATAATTCTCAGTTTGAAGCTTGAAATGAAAAGAATTGACCGGAGTTTTATTTTTGAGCAAACGACTCCAGAATGGAATTTTGATAATGTCAATAGCTTCGTATGGTGATTTTGGACTTAGGCGTGTGTCCAGAATTGGATTTGGAAGTCCGTAGGACAATTCGACGCATTTTGGCGAGGTCGGATTTAAATTTCGGAAATTGGAATAGCTCCATTGAGTCATTTATGACTCGCGTGCAAAATTTGAAGTCATTTTGGATTGATTTGATATGTTTCGACGCAAAATATAGAAGTTGGATGATTTGAAAACTCATAATTTGATTCAATGCGCGATTCGTAATTATGACGTTGCTTGACGTGGTTTGAAGCCTCGACGAAGTTGATATTATATTTTGGGACATGTTGGTATAATTGGTTGAAGTCTCGAGGGTCCCGGGTGGATTCCGGATGGTTAACGGATTAATTTGGACTTGAAGAAGACTGCTGGAAATATTTATTGCTGATGAAATCACTTATGCGGAGGATTTGATCGTAGAAGCGAGGATTTGCAATGCATAAGCGACTTGGGAAGAAGCTGATTAAGAAGGCCGCAGAAGTGCAAGCGCAGCTGCGTCTGGCCATCGCAGAAGCGGCCCTTTGCGCAGAAGCGAGCCATGGCCATCGCAGACGCGGGCCCTTCCGCAGAAGTGAGTTTTGGCTCGCAAAAGCGGCTCCGCAGATGTGGCGAATCGTCCGCAGGTGCGAAACTAGGCAGAATGGTAAGGACAAAAAATGGTCCTTTCGTCATTTTTGATTAGGATTTTTGGAGCTAGGCTTTTAGTGATTCTGGAGGGAATTTTCACAAGATTGGTTAGGGTAAGTGTTCTATATCAGAAAGTGAATATATTTCATGAATTTATGGTTATATTCATCGTTTAATTCGAGTTTAATGGAGGAAATGGTGATTTTTGTAAAACCTGTTCAAACAATAGAAATTCAAGATTTGGAGCATGATTTGTTATTGGAATTCGATAAAATTGGTATGGTTGAACTCGTATCAGAATGGGTGTTCGGATTTCGTGACAATTACGTCGGGTTCCGAGAGGCGGGCCACTCGTTGACTTTTGGTTGATTTTTTAGAATAAAATTTTAAGACGACGTTTTATTATCCAAAATTTTTTCCGATGAATTTTAATGAAGTTATACAATTAATTTTTGATAGATTTGAGCAGGAAGTCCATTCAAGCAAGAAGGGGATTTTGGAGTATCGACATAACTTCAAAAGGTAAGTATCTTGCCTAAACTTGAGTGGGGGAATTACCCCTTAGGCATCGAGTCTTATGTACCATATATGAAATGTGAAAAGCCGTGTGCAAATATTTATTGGGTTAAAGTCTTAGGCATTTGTCATGACCCAAACACCCCTCCAAAACACGTCGTGACGGCACCTAGTGTCTACGACTAGCAAGCCTAATAAGTTGTGAAAACACCAATAATGGAAGCAGAACTTATCAACTAACTACAAAAGATACTGAATAACCAAGTACAATGCCGCTCGGCATGTAAAATAACCAAAACGCTAGACGTACACAGCTTTCCCAAAACCCGGAACATCAAGAGTCACAAGATACAGAAAGGAAATAGTATCTCAATACACCTGAGTCGAATAAAAAGAAATACATGAAGTGTTTGACACGGGGGAGAATAGAGGCGGACTCCGAGGTCTGCGGACGCGGCACCTGAATCTGTCACTGGTAATGCGGCTAATAACGAGCACCTGAATCTGCACACAAAACATGTGCAGAAGAGTAGCATGAGTACACCACAAAGGTACCCAGTAAGTGCCAAGCCTAACCTCGGTAGAGTAGTGACGAGGTCAGGTCCGGGCCCTACTAGGATATAATAACAAGATAGATGACATAATAAAATGAAGTAAATGAAGAATTTAACATAAAGGAATTCACAGAGAAATAACAACACACAAACAATGTGACAACAACATGGGCACTCCCGAGATACCATCTCGTAGTCCCAAAAGTACATATACGAGGAGATCTCCCGAGATACCACCTCGTAGTCTCAAAATTAAATGTACAGGGAGAACTCCCGAGTAAACGCCTCGTATTATCAAAACTAAATGTGCAGGGAGAACTCCCGAGGTACTGCCTCGTAGTCTCAAAAGTAAATATATGCAGGGATAAATCCCAAGGAACCGCCTCGTAGT
This sequence comes from Nicotiana otophora, assembly GCA_000715115.1. NCBI lineage: Eukaryota > Viridiplantae > Streptophyta > Magnoliopsida > Solanales > Solanaceae > Nicotiana > Nicotiana otophora. Next base: position 9,242 of record AWOL01S0091883.1, on the reverse strand, counting down.
CTCAAAAGTAAATATGAAGGGAGAACTCCCGAGGAAACCGTCTCGTAGTCTCAAAAGTAAACACACAGCTCAATCTGATAATTAACATCAAGATTTCTATAGTTATACTAATAAAGAACAAGGAAAAACAGGAAGTCAACCAGGCATGCTTCACATAGTTCAAATATGCATTTCAAGCACGTAGACATGCGATATTAGATTAAACAAGATAGCTACACATATTGGAATAGCTCAATTATGAATGAAAACATACTAATACTCATTTAAATTGAATAACTCAGTTTATAAGAAAAACAGATTACTACTCAGTAAAATAAATCGGGTTTTACAACAAATAGCCCGTGTATGTACTCGTCACCTCACGTACACGGATCTCACATATCACAAAAGTACCAAATCCTAAGGGTATTTCCCCCGTACAAGGTTAGGCAAGCCACTTACCTCGAACCAAGCTTAATCAATCGGTAACAATGCCTTTTCCACGAATATCCAGCTCCAAATGGCTTAAATCTAGCCAAAATCAATTACAAATCATAAATACAACTATAAGAAATTAATCTAATTAATGAAATCAAAGCTGAAACAAGAAATTAGAAAATCTCCCCAAAACGTTTCTCCAGGACCACATCTCGGAATAGGGTAAAATTCATAAAATATGAACAGCCATTCACTCATGAGTTCACTCGTACCAAATTTATCCAAATCCGATGTCAAAATCTCAATCAAAACCCAAAATCTTAGTTGAAGAACTTATTCACATTTTCCCCAAATTTTCAATCCAAATCTGAAATTAAATGATGAAATCAACCACAGATTAGTGGAATATAACCATAAAGGAGTTAAGAATCGTTACCCAAAAGCTTTCTCTGAAAATCCCTCAAATAATCCCCCAATCCGAGCTCTCAAAGTCCCAAAATCGAAATGGGAAAATCAACCCTCGAAATCCTATTTTCTGCCTAGTAAATGCGCTTTTACGAGCTTTCAACCGCACCTGCGGTACCTTACCTTCTGATAAGAAATACTCACAACCTGCTGATAAGAAATATCCATCTCCAATCCCTGGACATACTAATCCGGATACTGGGGTGGAGTCCCTCAATAAACTATCGAACCCTCTCTCGAATTGTGGCAACCAAGGCCGGTGCATGTCGGGCCAAGTCACTAAAGCGGACTGCATACTCTAACATAGTCATACCACCCTGGCGCAGCTGCTCAAACTCTGCGCACCATGAGTCCCTGAGGCTCTGAGGGACATACTCTCTCAAAAAGATGTCCGGGAACTGAGTCCATGTAAGTGAAGCAGCCTCATCCGGACTACTCAACGCATAAGCACGCCACCACTGATAGGCTGCTCCACTAAGCTGGAAGGTGGTATAAAAAACCCCACTCAACTTTGCTACGCCCATAGTACAGAGAATACGATGACACTCCTCCAAAAAACCCTGAACATCATCTATAGCCAATCCGCTGAAGGTAGGTAGGTGACACTTCTTGTACCTCTCAAGTCTGAGCTGCTCCGTCTCAAAAGCGGTTGTCCTAGTCTCATGCTGAACTGGAGCTACCGGCTGCATAATGATGAATTTTGGGGCCTCGTCAACCTCACTACAAGAAATCGGGCTTTTGGTGGCGAAAACTATCGCCACTAAAACTAGAAAAGGTGCCACAAAAGGGTATTCGTGGTGATGCCATGGCAACCCTGTGGTCGTTGACTATACTATGTGGCGGATACTTATTAGCGGTGACCATTCAACGTCGCAACAAAAAGATATATATTAGTGGAGACTTTGACTGCCACCAAAATGACCCACGAAAGTTCTTCAAAAATGGGTTGCCACTGACGATGGTACGTTTAGTGGCGACCAACTCGCCACAGAAAGGGTTAAATGTTTCTTACGGTGCTACTGAAACCTATTTTCTGTGGCAAGTTGGCTCGCCACTTAAGTGTTTTTTGTTTAAAAAAAAATTATATGGCAGCTACATTTTACTACTTTACCAAACATATCATATTATAAGAAACACCACCAAACATAGGAACTTTTCATTACCATATATTCTACAAAGTATACAACACTCCATAATACATTCAATTGTGCATAAACATGGAAAAATCAACTGTCTATGGATTCCTCCTTGGCCAACATCATTTTCCTTTTTGACGAACCTTTGTCCTTGCAGTTTAAAGAGCAAAAATGCGAATGACCATTTTGATAACCCTCATAAAAGAAAGCATCTTTATCTTTATAATATGTGATATGTGAAGTATTTATCAAATCCAACTAAGATTCATATCAACTTGTATACAAGATAGACTTATGACATGAACAACTTCAGTAACCACTATTGCTGACACCAGTAATCCTTGATCTCTACCCTAAGAACTATCCTTTATGGCATCCTAATTAATCCAAAACTGAACGACATTAAGGTCTTGAGTACTGTATAATTATTTTCTCAAATTTGTGACTTCTAATGAAATTGGAAATATCTATCGGCAAACTAGCAGAACCTCAAAATAAATTATGGCATTACATATTGTTGAAAGTTAAGAGAAAAATTCAAATCTTTGAGCATAATGTATCGTATAGCATGTAAAGCAAGGAATAATATTAAAATGGAAAAAGGATATACCTGGACAAGCAGTTTAGATAACCTGGGACTAGCAGTGCTAGGCTGAATTTAGGAGTGATTCCTATTGGCTGTCCCAGAAATTTCAATCAGCAAGATAAACTAATAGTTGGTATATCCTCGTTAATTTAGCAAAATGTGGAAGAAGAGAATAAGCATCAAGAAAGTTACAATGCCTTCAAAAAGGTTATTACTAGAATTTTACTAAATTCATGATAACTAACTATCCATATACACACGATTTCCTATGATAGTGGCAGGAGATAAATAGGTAGAATTGCAATTCCATGTTGTTGTTGCAATTTTATATTTTTTTAATAGATACAAGTTTCTTAAGAGTAATTTTGCATATCACCTAAAAATCAATCTTATGTTGCAATATTCTAAGAGTTTGAAATAAATGATGAGATTATCATATTAACATATTAATTATCAATCATACAACAACTATAATGCACCACTCACATGTGCAAACTGTATTAGCAACACATCAAATGATATTTTTAAACTTGTATTTGATCATGAAGAGCCTTACCAGATAGCTTCATGCAGTACT